>BPLR01008622.1:0-26702 GCA_021605095.1 Caerostris extrusa | reverse complement strand
GATTTTAATAAATTCGTTTGGGAAGGTATTCAAAAAATTTTGTGTGTGTATTGTAAAAAATAACATTACAAATAATTCATTATCATTAATTCCAAAATAATTCATTCGAAAATTCATTCGTACAAATAATTCATAATTCATTATCTCTAATTCATTATCAATGATGATAATGAATTGAGGGGAATTAATCCAGAATTTTTTTTAGGAAGTTTTAATGAATTAGAAAATTGATATATCCTTATGATTGCTACTCTTTGCGATCGTTATATTATTCTAATAAAAGTTCAGAAAGCTCTTAAAGTTTATATATTAGAGGTTTTTAAATTTTTTTTTTTTTTAATCGTTTTCGTACGTCACATTTAAAAAAAAATGTAGTACATGATATATTAATTTAGTAATACCTGCATCGAAATCATTAATACAAGATAATCATGCAATAATAATAATCGAAGTATTATGCTTGTTGCTTTATGATATCTTTTCCTTCATGTGCAGAAATTATTGGGGAAATCATTCAAGGTCAAAAAGTTTATCTGTTGAAAAAACAAAATTTTTTTAAAAACAATTTTTAAAGTCAATTCCTATTTTTTCACTCTATTGCAAGAGAGATCCTTTACAAATAATTTTCATTCATTTTTTAAGTTTATCCAGCGCCATCTATTGGTAGATATATGCAACTTAAATCTAAAAAAACTAAAATAAATTGATACATTTAATTACTGAATTAATATTTGAAAAAATTGTATTAACATCCAGTGTCATCCACTACAATTTCAACAAAAATGTATTTGAACTTGGTGGAATTGAATAAAAAATATTTTATGAACGATTGGAAATTTGAACAAGATATATATAGGGAGAATGTGAGGCTAATAGAAGAAATTGAAAAAAAGCCAAAAAACTGGCAATACTTTCTCATTTAAATTTGTTCGCCAAAATACAAATGTCGTCCAAATCATCACCATTTGTAAAAAATCAAGAAACTTTAATCACAAATGCATTCGAAATAATGAACAAAATATTTTTAACACATTTAAAATTATACATTGATACAAATGAAACAAAACCACATACCGACTTTGTATGAATAAATAATAAATAAATAAATAACACAATAAAAAAAAATATTTATAGTTAAAATTAATTAATAATAATAATTAAGGTATTAATTAAAATTTAATTCAAAAATATTTAATTAATTTATATAAAGTATTAATTTTGTATTTAATTAACTTAATTTTAAATATTTTTATTAAATTCAAAATTCATTAATTTATTATTAATTTAAATTAAATTAATAATAATAAATTAGTTCTAATAAACTTAGTAGTAAATAAGTTTCAATGGTTGTACTTACTTTTAATGGTTGTACTACACTTAAATAACCAAGGCTGGATTGATTTAAAGGTAACCTCAAATTAATCACCATCGATTATACACCAGTATACAAACTACTAATATATAATATTTTAAACTAATAATGTTTGACATTATTAGTATTATTATTATTTTTTTTTTAAACTTAACAATAGAAGATCACGGAACTTTTTTATTCTTCTAGAACAACTGATAGTAAAAATATAACGAAAAATTTTGTAATGGTAAGACTTAAAAAATGAATAAAGGAATTTTTGAGACAACCTTGAATGTGATAACGAATGCTCTATCAATGTAATGTTTTGGGGACTTACTTTTTCAAAGTTAATCTCCACACTAAAATCATGCAGATCTAGCGAAACATATAAAAAAAAATAAATTAAAGATTTATATTCGTAGTACTGAAACTTTTTTTCTTTCATGCAGCTGGCAAACACTTGAACAGCTTGGTCTTGGATGCCTTAAGGCAAGCGCTGCACAGACGTTACTCACTTTGAATTACACAGGGGGCGCGTGTAACTTGAAGATAAGCCCCGGACGCGGAGTAACAATTC
Source organism: Caerostris extrusa (assembly GCA_021605095.1). Lineage (NCBI taxonomy): Eukaryota > Metazoa > Arthropoda > Arachnida > Araneae > Araneidae > Caerostris > Caerostris extrusa. The sequence continues at coordinate 24,771 of BPLR01008622.1, read as the reverse complement.
CCCACAACGCTCTACGATCTATTAGACCGGGACCTACGGTTTAAAAGGATTCGAATCACTACAAACATCCATGGCACCACCGGGACTCGAACCCGAAAAACCTGTGGTACCTAGCGCCAGAGCGCCAGCCGCTCGACCATTCAGGCCCACTACTGAAACTTATTTATGACAATATTAAATTTAACTCTCGTCTTATTATTAACTGCGTGATTGATTTGTTTCATGAAAAAATCTTCTTCGCTGACACCTTTCGTGCCTTTCACCTATATATTCATTAAAAACCTTTACTGTTGCCATTAAAAAGAATTCGCTATAAAAATGTACTGAACAAAGAGACAGATATAAATTTACAGAACGAAAATAAACTCGAAATAAAAAATCCTTAACTTGTGTTTTTGTCTCAAATACTCTTGACTAAGATGAATATCAACAAGAAAATTATTCTTTTTCCACACCCCACCCACGTACCTAGGGCTATGTAGCATTCTTCCTACAGATAAAAGTATGTGAATATTATATGGGGGAGCATCATGAATACTACGAACAGCCCACCAACGGGCGATGGGAAGAGAGATTCTAAAAGTCCTGCGGAACAACACCTTCCGGGAGTACTTTTAAGAGAGTAAATACCACATTTGCATGTCGTATGATAGAAATCAGAAAAATCTCACAAGGCAGCTAACTATGAATGCTGAACATATTGATCCAATTGCCATCAAATCTTCTTTCTTTAGTACTTTCTTTTCTTTCCACCACACCTCACCCTCCTACCAATTAGAAAGATGAGGGTGAAACATCCCATGGGGCCTCGCACATCCATGAACAGCCCCTTTGGAAGGACAATGAGCCCGCATTTGAGTTTCGTATGGGAGAAAGTCCGTAAAACTCCCATCAGGCAGTCTGTCTATCAATCCAAGACACATTTCCACAATCGCCATCGATACACCTCGTTTCAGAAAGCAGTGAATATAGTCGCAGCAGATACAGTGACAGCAGTCGCCAGCGGTTCGAACCTCAGTCCTCCAGCACGCTGGCTACGCGCACTTTGCCGATAGGCCACGAGACAGACGAGAAAAAAAATTATTAAATAAAATTCTCATTAAAGCTCCCAGTTGCCTGATGGCCAATGGCTAGTGCTCTGGCCATTGATATCAGGTTCGAATCCTCGTGTGGCATGGATGTTGATGAGTGGTTCGGAATCCACGTTAAAATGTAGGTCCCGGTCTAATTAGCTAAAAGTGTGCACAATTTGACGGCAGTGCGACAAACTAAACTAAACATTAAATATTTTAACATAGGATTTTGTTACATTTAACATTCATAACGCTAAAAATGGATGAAATGTAAAACGACCAATAGAAATTTTCTACAATAAGCGAATATTTATGCCATGCTCTCCGGTGGAAATCAAAGAGAAATATTAGGATCCCACGAGAAATTAAAGAAACATGTTTTCAAAAATAATGTATTCACCGAATTTCACTTTGCTGAATAAAAACGTTTGTTTTAAAAAAAAGTACTCTAAAGTTCACCACAAGTAAAAATAGTTTTGAAGAATAGCATTATGTGCATCACCAGTTACCATTGAACCAGTAAGTGTTGGAATCTTTCATTGAAATATGATTCAATGGAAAACCACGAGGGGAGCTTAACAAAGAAATAAGGGGACAATAAACTTTCCAACTGAATAATAAAATAATAGTATTTCGTTATAATGAAATACTATTTCCTTTAAATAGTTTTAAAAACTTTTGTTAAAGTTTCTATGTTAAGAATAAATTTCTCTGATAGATACAGCGAACAAAGCTAATGACATTACAAATGTTGGTTTACATGAGGAAACTGGGTAGAAGAGACTTTTTTTTTGGGGGAGGAGGGGGATCTGACAGTGCGTTTCCAAACTTGGACCAGCTGAATTTGAAACGCACCAAGGCACTTATAAGTCGGAATGTTCTTCCACCGAGACAGAGGAATTTATTAATACGATTTAAGTCAAAATTTAAAAAGATAAATTGAAAATTGTGAAGCAATTGAATTAAACTTTTAAATCTTTCATTATTATATATCTCAGAAATCACCCTTGTTGTTGTTGTTGTGGAGGATGGGAAGAGGGGTGCAGCTTCTGTTTTCTGATGAAGCACCCGTAGGTAGAAGTCTGACTTCTGCTCCGTGACGCTCTTACAGTCATAGGAGACTGGGACTGACGGCAAAAGTGGATTCGAACCACACAAACATCCACGGCACCGCCGGACTCGAACCCGAAACCTGTGGCACCGAGCGCCAGACACTCGGCCATTCAGGCCCCAAATCCCCCTTCTAAATTGTGGAATTAAAAGACTAAATGGAAGTAATTTTCCACTTCTTCGTTGGCGTAACAGCCCCATAATAGCCAAGTTTAGCTACCTGCTGGTAGATTTCGAGACACGACATGATTCTTTTTACGGGGTAAAGATTTTCAGCCCTGCGCCCAACAGTCACATTAGACCGGGACCTGCTGTTTAAAGTGGATTCCGAACCACTAAAGCATACACGCCATTTACGGACTCGAACCCGAAACCTTGGTACCGAGCGCCACATTGTTAATCACTCAGCCATCAGACCCTAAATGCAAGTAATATTACACAGTATTAAATAAACAATAAAACATATCGCATTAAATATGGATTTGGATAAGTTTGTTTCAAAAATCGATAACCAATGTCATACCGAAAATCCCCAAATGAACGCCAGGAATGGGCACGATATATTCATATCTTAGAAAATCCTTTTATTGGACCGGAGGAGGTGAGATGTGGGTACGTGTCTTCAATTTTAAATTATAAGGATATATTGGTGTTTTCTAGCAGGTTGCTCATAGTACTCCCTGGATAACGCTGAGTGTACTATATATTTGCAAATTTAATGGGGAAAGTAAGGTCAAAGTGTTGTAAAGGTCAATTGGTTTGGTTTGGTTTGATTTGTCGCTCTACGATCATCTTGTGCGCACGAGGGCTAAACAGACCGGGACTTATAGTTTAACGTGGATTCCGAACCACCAACAAACATCCATGCCACCACCAGGATTCGAACCTGAAGCCTGGGATACCAAAGACCAGAGCTCTAGCCACTTGGTCACCAGTCCGCTGTAAAGGTCAAAGTTCTTGAGTCAGCAGCTCAAGCATCCAAATCAAACAACAGCCCAAGTATATAAATAAAAAATCACTACAATCGCCCTTTGATGTTGGCTAAGATGCCAAAAGGTGAACCTACCCACCATAGAAATGCGGAGAGAAAAGGTAGACTCCCTGAATGGAATTTACCTCAGATAAAATAAAAGACCTCGAGAACTCGTGGCCGAGATATTCCTTTGAGAAAAAGTGCACTTTTATGAGAGCCACGCAAGAAAGAAAGTTGCAATAAGTTTGAAAATATTTTTCCATAAAATATCTTGTTATTGCCAACCATAGATCTCTGGATAAAAAAAAAAGTTTTCTTTTCTTATCCTATATATAGTTTTTTATACCAAACATTTTCTCTTTTACGGAAGAAAATATGTTTTTTTTCCCTTCTTCTTTTGTACGGAATTATAAATGTGTATAAATTTAGACGATCATTGGAAATTGTTTGTAAAGCATTTATTTTATGAAATGCAATTAAAATTATTTAATAAAGCACAGTATAAATATTAATATTGAGATAAATATTCATAAAATATCAATATGAATCATTATTTATATTTATCAATATTTTCATAATGAATGCATTACATTACATATAACATTATAGGATCTGATGGCCGAATAACTAGCGCTCGGTGCCACAGGTTTCGGGTTCGAGTCTCGAAGGTGAAATAGGATGTTTGTAGTGGTTCGGAAGTCTTGGTCTACTATGAGTGTAGAACGTTCAGGGGTAGGGCTGACAACCCTACTCCGTAAAAAGTCAGCGTCACGGAGCCAAGTCAGACTTCTACCTACGGTACTCCATCACAACAGAAGTTGTCCCTCTCCCTTTCCCCCTCCCTCCATGAAACCACATGGGTTCTGGGACTTGGTCTTGATGTTGCTATCTACAAAGTGGGATAAGGAACAATATACATAGTTATTTTACATATATATAATATCATATAATACTACATGTAATGCGATAGATTTTTTTTAATTTGGTCAAATTTTTGAATTTTTAAAACTAATATAAAATGTTTAAAAAATAATAATTGTTTAAGCATTTTTTTTTTACAAGACTAATGAAATATGTAGAAAGAGCTAAAGATGAAACAGTTTTAATCAAAATTAGTATGCAAGGTCAAAAATAGGAAGTATAAATTGTTAAAGTATACAAATAACCGATAATGGTGAAGTTGTGCCCCTGTGTCGCACATATATTAATTAATCTTAATATATGTGGATGCAAACATGCTTGTACATTTTAGTATTTTCAGAATCACAAAGCCCCTTTGTTGAGTGTAATTTTAATATGGAACATAAAAATTTCAATACCATGAGGCACACATTGATACAAACTTTCATTTAGTGGCTAATAGCCCATTGAGCTCGTATTCTAAATGTTTACATTTTATTAAACTAAAGGATTATATTAATTTTTTTGTTTCTTGATGAAAATCTGGGAGTTTTTATAAAAAGTTATCTACTGTATGAAATTTAAATTTAAAATTATTTATAACAAGGCAGCTTAAATTCTGTGAAACCATCCACTTAGTACAAATTAAGCAATTTTCACTAGTAGTAAGTAGAGCAAACTTCTGTAAGCAGTAAAAATGAATTGATATTAACATTTATTAATCAAAATAAGAAATTAATGACAGAGACTAGCTTTCCTTTTCGTTCTATTTCATCTTGGTTCTAAAGATGGCACCATCATTAAAAAGGTAAAAGATGTTTCTCAAATTAATTACATCACATGCAGCGATATCGATGCTTATCATTTCCTTTGCATAAAAGCTTCATAAAAGAAAACTTTTAAGCAGCTAATTTACTTTTTTTTTCTTCTTACAGTAAAAAGAAATTTTATGGCCGCCGATTCAAAATGAGAAACGGATATCGACTTTTAAGACCAGAGAATAAAAAGTAATCCAGAATGAAGCCTATTTTATCAGATGCAGTTAAGTAAGTACGCAATAAAATGTTTTAGAATTATGTTAAAGAGAATAAGAAAATGTAACTTTTCCCAAGTATTATTTTTTTTTTATGATTTTCCAAAGCAAAAAAAGATTGACCAGGAAAAAAAACCTAAAAAGAAGGTTTCATAGATTTTTATTCTATTATTTAGCAATGATTCTTCGTCTCTTAAAGTCATTAAATGTTTAGCTATTAAACTCTTATTATGAAGATATAGTTTCATAAAATTAAATACAATTAAGATATGATGTCAGTAAACCATGTTACAATTTTCGATGAATCTTTAACCTGTGTACTTATTACTTGAAATTTGAAATAGTTTCAGTTGAATTGAAATTGTTTCAAAATCAGTGTTAGAATTTGAAGGTTTGATCTCTTTCTCCTATTTTTATTGAAAAACTTATTGTGCTACTAAGCTTCTATACTCGACAGTACATAACATACAAATAAATAATTCACATGCCAGTAACCATTGAGCATTAAAAGTATATTATAAATGAAAGAATTTAATACATTTTTGAACTTACTGGTGGTTATTAAAATAACGGAAACACATTAGAGTTATTAGGGATCCTTTACTAATATGGCGTAAGATAGCCTTTGGTCGGTAATGCAGCTTGGATATGACTGGGAATCGTATCATACAAGTTTAGAGGAATATTGAACCATTCTTCATGGACATATTGTGAAAGTTTCGGGAGAGATGCTGGTGGAGGATATGGATTCTGGATTGATCGCTCTAAATAGACCTTAACAGTTAGATGATATTGAGATTGAGAGATAAAAGCACACTAAGATAGATGTTTTTACTTCATCATCATGTTCATCAAACCATGATCGGATAGTTCTCGCTGGATAGGAGCAATATCATTCTGGAAAAATTCAATCTCCTGCAGAAAACAAAATTTGCATCATGGGATGGACCTGACTAGCTGAAACTTCTCTATATTTCTTCCCAGTGATTCTTCCTTTCAGGGTGACGATTGAGGCCAGCAGAAAACTACGACATGGCTGTCCATACCATGACAGATCCACCTCCATGCTTGATGGAAGGAAACAATCACGATCATACGCTTGTGCAGGTGTCCTCTAAACGTGCACCGTTCTGTTGCAGGGAAAAGTGGGAAATAGGATTTGTCCGGACTATATAACTATTTTCCATTTATCAATCGACCAGGTTTTGTGGTTACGGTACTACTATAGAAGACGATTAGCGTTAACAGATGTGGCTTGGAAATTCCTGCTCTACCGTAAATGTCCTGTTTATGAAGGTGACTCCTAACTATAATGATTGACACTGGAAATCAAATGCTGATTGCAGTCTTCGTTCACTTTGGCTGTTGTTGTTTTCTTTTAGACATTACAATCAGCTTCAATACGCATCGGTCTTTTTCCCTCAGATTCTCCTTCCGTCCACTATTTTTGCTTTGTCGAGCTTGTCTTGTCCTTCTGTGTGTTTGCTGTCATGAACTTACGTGTTTAAACACCGTACCTCTAGAAACACCTAAAAGCTGGAACGTTATAGTCATAAGCGATCCAGCTAGTCGGGCTTCTACAATTTGGCCAATCTGAAAGACCGTGAGTTTGACATGTTACGCTTTTGACAAAAAAAAAAAAAAAAAAACCAAGACGTATATAACCTCACTAAAGCTACCTCATGATTATGCTTTTATGTTTAAAAAACTGGTAGCTAAGATTTCATTTTAATGCTTACGAAGAACATTATTAAATGTAACTTTTATTCGCAGGCGTTTCCATTATTTTGATAACCACCTGTACTTATTACTTATTTTGCTACAAAGGTAATCAGTCCATCTGTCAAAATTTTTATATGACTGACAAGTTTTATATTTTAAGAAAGTGAAAAAAAACATATACAGTGAAACGTAACAATAGGTACAATGTTATTATATAGAGCAAGAGTCTCAAAACTTTCCAGCCTTCGGGCCGTACTGATTACTCAGTAAGTACCAAGGGCCAAAACTTTGTAGGAGTTTTATAAGAATCTTCCACTGATACAATTTAATAAATTGCAGAAATTTGCCCGTGGGCTGTTTTCTGTTTTTGGTACTATTATTTACTTGTGTGAGAAAACATTCTCCAAAATGAAGTACACAAAGAATGTTTACAGATCTAAGTTAACCGATGAGCATCTTAAATCTCTTTTTAATAATTGGTACAAGTAAAATTTACCCACAACTACAAACTATTGTCAGTGAAAAATAGCAATTACATAAATCTCATTAATATTTTTTTTACAAGTGGATTCATTCGCGTTAATTTAACTTTTCCGTTCCTGAGGGATTTACAGGATAAAAATCATATGTTTTATTCAGGATCTATACATTCATCGATATACATACATATGCGATACTCTTTTTACCCCAACATAACTACCGAGGGTAACCACGGGATGTTCACTAGTTTATGATGTTGGTGGGATTCATTTCAATTATTTGTTAGTTGTCATGCTTAAGTTTAATTTTCTGCGTATTATGCTTGTCATTAAGCTTTACCTAACAAGTAAATAAAGCCGAGTTATTATCATTCTGTGTTTTTATCCAATCTATTACCGGAACAATAAGCTATTCGCTGTCGCGGGCCGTAGTTTGGCGATCCCTGATATAGAGCAAGACGTTACGAATACCAACATATTACGAATTATTTGTTTTCATTATAGAAAGATTTTTAAGGCAATAATTCACGCCGTGGGGCAATTTTAAAATCTTAACATACACATATGTGTCAGTATGTTTAGATTGGTTAAAAAGAAAGCCGTGGTTAAAAAGAAATTTCTTATATGTGTCTGTACCTGACTTGAAATAAACAACATTATTGAAAACACAATAAAATATTTTATTTTTACAGCATTTGTAATCGTCGCTTATTTACAAAAAACAATTATTTACTGAATTACAGAAAAACAGCTTTCATATTTGATTTTTTAAAACATTTTTACTGGTATATCGAATAATTATTTACAAAACAGATTAAGGCTTTATCGGTGTTGTTAACAATTATTTCTCAGGTGAATAAAATCTTAATCTGAGATATGTTTGTCCTGAATTCAGAAATCTACACAGGGAATGACAACTTTTGAAATTCAGCCTCCATGTAACTGCTGATCTCTGTTGTCAATTTTTCGATAATGAAGTCTTCCACCAACTTCGATATACCGGTGAGAAGCCATTTCAGGATCCAGGTCAGAGGTCCGAGACCGGACAATTCTATCCATATAGTGGACAGTTCAACAATTTCGAATTCTTTGAGGTCGGGCTTCGCTCCCTTCTTGTTGGTTTGTTCGATTTTGAAATAGAAGGCCACTTTCTTTACAGATCCTCCACATATAAGAGTGGGTCCCCAAGACATGAACTTTGCATGACCTACGAAGAAAGTTAAAAAAATTTAAATATTTTTATAAGAGTTGTTTCAATGAAATATAGTAAAAGATAGAAATATTGTGAACATCTGATGGTCACCTATGACGTAACAACGCAGCATGGCTAGTGATTGGATGAAACAGCACAAAATAGGTAAATCCTGGAAGATTTCATTTTGTACACGTTTGGTTTTCACTCTACTGTCATCTTGTGCACGCGAGAGTTAAAGAGACCGGAACCTACAGTTTAAAAGGGATTCCAAACCACTACAAACATCCATGCCACCGCCGGGATTCGAACCCAAAACCTGTGGTACCAAGCACCAGAGCGCTAGCCACTCGTCCATCAGGCGCCCCTTTTGTAAAGGAGATAATTAATAGAGAAGTGTTGCATGATGGACACGGCCGATTCAGTGTAAAGTGGTCAATTCAATATCAATATACAAAATTAGTGAGTCATAAACTAAATCAGAAGGAACTGCGAATGGGCAGCAACATCTCACATGCATGGGCTGTCATACTGAAGGCTTTATCCAACAATAATTGCTTAACACTTTTACTGCTAGCCATGTGGGGATGTGGTAATAATTATTGGCCTACCATAGAAATGGAGTTTTCTCAAAAGGCGAGTTACTTTTGATAACAATACGATTGAAAAGTCGTGATAAAATATGGCCAATATATATATAAAAATATGGTAAATACCAAGTAATATTTAGACGTTTCTTCATAGAATATTTTGATTACGTGCCAGTGCGTGACAGGCACTTGAGTCAAGTAAAATTATTACCTAAATGACACATTACACGGTGGCGTATGATGCATAAAAATGAAACAAAATAAAGAAAACAAGTGACAAAATGCATTAACTTTGTATAATAGTTTATCATTATTAAATATTTAATAATTATAAATTGGTTGCAGTGATATTATTACTGCAAACGATATTATGAATCTAAAATATCATGGAGGAATGAATTCTTCATCTCTGTCATAACTAACATCCCTAGGGTACACGTCCTGAAGCTCATCCAACAAATTTCTAACTTCATCATCTGTTAAAGGTTTATTAGATTGCGTTTTTCTTTTTTGAGGCATGAAGCTCCTTCGGAACTACCGTCTCTAGATTTCATTTTACCAGATTTTTTAATAACTAATGTAGCTAAAAATTCGAAACCACCTACCTATACAACTGGTTTCTAATCTTTACTCCAAGCCAATACTAGCAGTTACACCTAACATATATTGTAGACTACAGCGGAGAATAAACGTTGTGTTACACCACTTCCCGCGCTAACGCGTGACTGGCTACTGAGACATCACTGCACACCTCGCGCTGACGAGTGATTAGCTCTTTAGCATTAAAAGCCAATCTACCAGTCGAATGGAAGTATTTTCTAACATATAAAATGCATCGTACCCATTCCTGGTGTAGACAAGGGAACTTATCGGTTCAGCATTGTTCGGTCAGTTGTCGATTTTTGACAAGCTTCCTTACACACAATGTGTTATTACAGACGCTTCAAGCTCATTTTTAATACATGTTATTTTATTATTGTGTAACATAAACTCTGTTTATGCATTAATTTAGTATTAATAGGATATTTCATCCTACCCATTCCAGGTGTAGACATGGGAACTTTTCTGTTTGGTGTTGTTCGGTCTGTTGTCGATTTTTGATAAGTTTTCTTAAATACAGCGCTTTATTACACTCACTCAAGCCTAGTTTAGTATATATTATTTCATTATTGTGTGATATAACCTCTGTTTATTCATTAATTTAGTATTAGAAGAGTGTTTCTGAATCATATAAGAAAGGATAAAAGATTTAAAAACAGCCTTGCATCACAATTTTAAAATTCGTTTTTGAATTTTGAATTTTTATTAAAAATTTAAGACAGATATTTCAAAGTAAATCTATTGGTAAACTTGGAAAAGTGTGTATACTAGACTAAGTATACATATACGAAGAAAGTGTAGAAAAATGTAAAGTAATCTTTGAAAATGTAATTTAAGTGCCATTATAATTATCTTACTTGAAGTTGTTAATACGATAGTACTTATTATTGTAAACCTCCTATTATAAGGTAAGCTTGAAAATGCGCCCTCAAGGGATTTTCTATGGCTTTGAAAAGCTTCCTTATAAAATTCGTTAATGACTCTCTTATGTAAATTAATGCATATTATAGCGTCTTAAAATACTTATTTTTACTTCGCAATCATTAATATGCATAATGCACATAAAAGATACAAAAATTAAAATGGTACCGAGTTTAATGTCTACTGCTCCTTTTGAATTTTATGTTTTATTTATTTAGAACTTTTAGCTTAGAGATTTGTATGAAATGTTTTAGTGCTTTAGATTTCAGTATTTGCATAACAATTCTAAGACCAATGAAATATTTTATTTGAATTGTTTTCAAATTTATATTACATTAATAATGTTTTATTACGACTTTTTGTTAAAACGCAGACGCAACTGTTTGAATTATTTATATACATTATACAATGCTCTGTACAGATAAATCTGCATTCAGTTCATGTTGTTATAGTTGAAGTTTCACATTTATATTATAAGAAACAAAAATAAACTGTAATGTTTATATATATAATTTTGCCTGACTTTGCAGCTCTGTGGCGACTGGTGAGCATTAGAGCGGAGCTTCAGTTTCAGGCTGCTTTAATGTAGACATTGTTTCAAGAAACAAGGAGACTCGATGGCGTTTGTGATGTTCAATATCTTACCTCATTTGTCGGACTACCTGGTGGGAGTTTACCGACAAATGACCTTGATCGACATCAACATAAACCAAGTCCATAAAACCGCATGTTCTTATGGAAGGGGGCAGTTTCGGTTGTGATGGAGCACTCATAGGTAAAAGTCTGACTTGGATACGCGTCACTGAAGAAGGAGGGAAGTGCCTTCCGGAAGGACTTGGGAGTACTACCTCTAATTTGCGTTCATAGGGGTAGAAAACCCGGAAAACTCCCACCAGTTAGTCTAACGAACAAGGCAAGTTGCTGAACACCACAAACGCAATCGAGTCTCTTGTTTTAAAACAGTTGGTACAACGGAGCCGCCAGTGGATTTAGCCTCAGCCCTCATGCTCACCAGCTTGCGCACGTTGCTACAGAGCCACGAGTCGGGGTCAAAATTGACTTATACTGTTTATATCTGACTAGCACCCTAAAAAGTAATCCATTGATTCGCCCGTTTGTAAGCGGAAATCTTTTATTTTCGGTGATTTTATTCTGGAATTTATAAAGTAGTTATTTGACCAAGATATTGAAACTGATCTATCAAAGAAAATTCTTGCATTTACTCGTATGTCGTGCAATAGCAAAAAAAACTGTCTAAATTATGTAAAACATTTTAATTATTATCATTCTATAATGAACAACTTCAACCAACAGACAATCATTTCTTATAGTTGTATTATTTTCAGCCACTAAAAGTTAAGTAAACATTCTTTTTTCTGTTTTTCATTCTAGGACAGTGATTTTTAAGCAATTAGTTGAATTAAAATTGTAAAAAAAAAATGGAAATTCGTTTGACTTCTCACCTTTGTAAGCGAGCTTCAAATTTTTGAGTCCCAAATGAGCGGAGACGGATATCGTAGTCCTTGTGGTGTTCAACTCACACTCGTCCGTCCTATGAATGGTGGATATCCCTGCGAGCCATCCGTCGAACATTTTCGCCTCTCCATTAAAATTCACGTACATGATCTGTAGTATGAAAAAAACATGTATGTTTCTTACAAGATTTTAATTAAAACTTGGTTATTGTGATGTAGCTTTTGGTTAAGATTCTCAATGTGAGAACCTTCCCCCTTCTTAAGTATCTTTAGTTCATTGTGACGAGTAGTTCTTTTTTGACAGCATTTTGAAAGTAGGACTTTTGCTATGATCTTTATACAGGGTGATTATAATTAAAGTATATCTTTGATATAATGTTTACCATAAATGCTCAAAATTGTGACTTCCAACAGTGCTACATGCTTGATAGCGTCGAAGGGAGTGATTGGCGAACATTTCCAAAGATGTAAAGCTTCAGTTGGTGCATTGTGCCTGAATATTTCGAGATATTCGTTTGAAAGTCTGTTCATTCCACAAAGAGTCACTTCCGACCTTGTATTTCTATACAAAAATGTACGTTTCAGTAAGCTGCACCACCCCCTCAAAGCTTGTCCCATGACTTTTGAATCACTTTATGTTACATAAACAATGTATATTTTTGAATAACATTTTCATTTGTTTTTTAACATTTTCTATTCTAGAATGAAATAAATCAATCTAAGAAAAAAAATTCGAAAGGATTATATGACTAACTAATATACTAGTGATAATTAATATTCTAATGACCAACTAATGCATATTCTTGTAAAAGGTCTACTAAAGAAAAAAAATTGACATTATTTAAATAATTATATTTTTTCTACTTATTGTATTTGGTATTCGTGTAATTCTTGTAAATATTAATCTAGCACATCATACATAATATATAATCCACAATCTAAGTAATAAACAAAATATTAGAAATAGTAAAAAATTTCACTATCTATATCGAAACTTTTCCTTCACCCTAATATAATCAAAATGAAATTGATATAATCCAAATTAAACTTATGAATGAATTTTTTTATTAAACACACCTAATTGCAATATTAAACACTTTTGTAAGTTTAACATTAATTACATTAAAAACATTAATTTCATCATTATTCATTATAAGCGTAACATTAATTACATTAACAACATTTATTTCATCATTATTCCTTATAAGTTTAACAATTACATTAAATTAATTTCATCATTATTCATTATAAATTTATCATTAATTACATTAACAACATTAATTTCATCATTATTCGTTGTGAGTTTAATATTAATTACATTTCTACATTAATTTCATCATTATTCATTGTAAGTTTAACATTAATTATATTACATTAATTTCATCATTGTTCAATATAAGTTTAGCATTAATTACATTTCAACATTACATTACACAACATTAATTAAATTTCAACGTTACATTACATAACATTAATTTTATCCTTAGCTAAAACTAATGTTTTTCACACATTACTATGTATTTGTATTTTCCTAAATGAAATATTTAAAAATTCAAATGCAAATTTTATGAGTTTTGGAAGGTTTAACGGATTACTGAGGTAGAAGATTTTTTGATTAAATTGTCACTTCTCTATCTTGTTTTATTTTTCCTACTATGACGCATGCTACATTGTTATTTCGATTTTGAATCTTAGAAGACTTGACAAGGAATACAAATATACTGTCAGTCAAAAGGTATTGAAATACAACAAAGTGCCAATCATTTTGGGGGGAAATATAACGTATAATACTCCTATATTCAACATTTCCCTTTCCTTTTATTTTGAATTTATTATTATTTTTTTGTTTTGAGAAGTACAGCGAAATAAACACAATAGGTAAATTTGTTCATTTGCAATAAATTGAAAATTTAAAAAGAATTAAAAAAATTACATAAACTTAATTCAATTAAATGTCTTTTTAACCTATTGATTCAAATGCAAAATATGAAAAATCGTAACAATTCATAATCATTCATTTGCCTCTAATTATCTTCTCATAAAAGAATATTTGAAATTTTTTTTTATGAATATAAAAAGATTCATTTAGATTTAATTTAATAAACTTAGACTTAACAAAATTTAACAAAAGATTAGTGATTATTATTAATTTAAGATTTAACAAAAAGTTTTAGATTTAGATTTAACAAAAGTATTTTATTATTTATATTATTTTATATTTTTATATATTATATTTTTATATATTTTTCATATATTTAGTCACAGCTATTTTTTTTTTTATATATTATATTTTTTTCAAAATATTTTAATATCAATTCAATTTCCATTCAACCATTTCATGAAAAATGTATCATTCTTAAAATTATTAAATGAGGGTTGAATGTATTGAATGACATTTAGATTAAGTGATGCTTAACAACAGAAAATTCTCCAACAATCAGTTTTTAAAAAATCATAATGATTCACCGTTATTACAAAGCGTACCTAACTTAATGCCTTACACCTAAAGTTATTTTCAAGCGAAATGAAATAAGAAAAAGTTTTTTTATCTTATGAAATCTTTATTCACTTTTATGTGAACAACCCAGAGTCTATCTGAATTGAAACGAGCGTTGTTTTTCTTCTAATTTAATCTCATGGAAATTAATGTTTTCGCATTTATTTATAGAGAAAACTATTATTACAGTTAATATTTATTTTTAACAAGTTAGTAGTTTATTTTACATTTGATGGTTATTTAATAAATGGGCGTATGGCTGACAACCCTACTTCGCAAAAAGAAAACATCTCCTGTCTCAAAATCTGCCAATAGGTAGATTGCTTTGGCCCACCATGGGATTGTTGCGCCACTGAAGAAGAAGCTATTTTTGCATGTACTTTTAAAAAAATATATCCATCGCGAAAAAAAGAGTTTGAGATATATTTTATTTTTAAACTTTAGAATTAATAAAATAATAATGTTACGAAAATAATTAATTCCTTCTAGTTTACGAAATGCTTGTGACTTTCTGAAATTGCCAGAAACAGTTAATGAAAATTTAATACATCGAATAAATCGCCATTTACTCTCTCCTATTGAAAGAGCATAAATGGACTGGAACATATTGTGCCTACTAAATTGAACCATATCAACGAACAAAAGTACAAACAATCGCATTATTCATAATTTTCAATTAATAAACTACCGTAACTATTAATTTTTATTATTTAATATAGTAACTATTAATTTTCAATTAATAAATTACTATATTAATAAACTACTTCAATTTTAGGTTAAATTCTGTAAGAGATTTCGTAAGAATCTGTCACATAATTTATACACAAAGTCGAAGTAACTTTCTTTAACATATACTGATCAGTCAAAACATTCAAAACACATGCATATCATGCAAATGAGGTTGCATAAAAGATCAATCAATCGAAAGGAGTGGATTTGAGATGGTAGATACATTATTTAGGCTTCGCTCTGTTAAACACTATTTGTAGGATTGCAGTATGAGGAAGGCAAATAATTCATCAAAACTTTGTCAAAGAATAAATCATCATTATGTACAAACAATTCGAAAATTTCAAATTTGAGTTAGATGTTCAAAAAACATGCGACAGTTAGTACGTCGAAGGTGGTTGACATCTAGACGAAGACAAGGCATCGGTTGACCAAGAACCATTGATAGCACAGGTGAGCCGTTGGTTATTTGCGTGGATAGACCTTTCATTTGTCCACTGGTGTCAATTAATAATAATGATGATGAAAATTAGTTGAAATGCATAATTTATCGGGATTTTCTTTATCAAATTGGAAATTGAACCCATTTGTATACGAATGCTAACTACAATTCTTCGACATCAGAGCGGCTTGATGGTCAATTAGCTGGCCCTCTGTCCTATGGTACCACAAGCTTCAAGTTCTAGTTCTGGCGGTGGCATAGATGTTTGTGAGTGATTCGGATCCACGTTGGACTGTAGGTCCCGGTCTAATTAGCCTAAAGTGTGCCCACAATGACAGTAGAGCGACAAACCAAACTAAACCAAATCTCGACATCAGCACATGCTGTGCTAAGTAAGTATACCGATTTAATTATTGAGGACCACTTGGACTGATGATCTTATACTTGAAAGTCCTTTTCCTCGAACCCAAAAGGAAGATCACTTGAACTAATCAAAGAACATCCCGAATTTTGTTTTCATAATGTGTATGAAAGAGTTCCTGTGCATCCTTTTCAGATGGAAAAATGAGTATGGGTACTGAATATCATGCACATTTTTACTCGAAGACATTTTATAATGTTAGATAAGGTACATCGAGCGAGGATGGTTTTCTTTTTGTCATATTAAAGAAACGAGTCCCTGTGCATTATTTTGAGATGGATGAATAATGTGTACGAATGCAACATCCTCCTCATCATTGGCACAACACCAAGTGGTGGGCCGAGGCCATCTGCATACTGGAAGATTTCGAGACAAGAGATATTTTCTTTTTTATGGAATAGGATTGTTAGCCCTACGACCAACTCTCTAAAGTCATGTTAGACCGAGACTTACTGTTTATAGTAGATTCAACCACTAAAAGCATACATGGCACCACCGGAGCTTGAACCCAAAACGTGGCCCTGTGCGCCAGAATACTAATCATTCGTCCAACAGGCTCATGAATACAACATAAGAATTAGTAAATGTATATGAGCCAGGCAAATACACTTTACAATCATGATGCGATGTAGAAAGGACAACCTTAGCCGCTTGAAAATATGTTCTAGAACAGGCCATCCGCTTATTGACAAGTGGCTTTATTGTTTTGATTGATGTGAATACACAGATGAGCTATTACATAATGAACTCATGTTTGTGAGGTATGTGCTCGCCAACAGTTTACCCCTCTTTCATGACAATAATATTCCTGAAAGGCATCGTTTGTTCTAACAGGATGAGCAATTAGAACTTAAACAATTAATAAAAATATGCATTCTTATATGTAGTAAAAAAAAAAGTTAAAATCCTATAATTTGATCAATATTCGAATTATTAAACCTCAAATACAAAAAAAAAAAAAAATAAATAAATATTAGAAATCAAATAGTATATACTAACGACATTAAAATTTTATGCGAATTATAGAGTGCGGATATGAATAATAAATAAAAAACGTAACCTAAATACATTATACTAATAATTAATTTTGCTATCAAATTTGCAATTTAAAACCAAAAATCAAAAATAAAGTCAAATTTGCAATTTAAAAACCAAAAAAATCAAAAAAAAAAAAGTCAAATTTGCAATTTAAAATCAAAAATTGCAATTTCTATTTAAATTTAACGAGAATTCTTTACACCATGATGAAATAAATCAACTTACAGAAAAATTACTGTATGATAAATGATATCAATTTTTAAATTATAAAAAATACAATCAAATCCTTTATTACGAATAACTAAGACACAAACAACTCATAAGATTATCAAATAAACCCTGTCTACTATTATTAACTGCTGTCCTTTTTGAACAATTTTATTAAATGTGACTTACTTTGGAGAAGTTGGACTGGAAGTCTGGCAACTTCATAGGATCCAGTTGGTGGTCTCTGACATAAGTTTGGACATTGGTGAGAATCTGGTCAACGTACTCATTGGCTGATGATCCTGGAATGATCGATGTGATTGGGAGCTTCATCAGGTGCTTGTTGATAACCTTGAGGAGGGACTTGTTCAGCTCTCGCCCTGCAGAAAAATAATTTTTACATTTCAAAAATAAAATTTATTTCAATTCCTTCTATTAGCTCACACGCTCCCTATATATATGTCTTGTTCAAATTTTCAATCGTTCATAAAATACTTTCGATTCCTCCACTCAAGTTCAAATATAGTTTTTGAACTTGTAGTGGATGACACTGGATGTTAATGTAGTTTTTCAAATATTAATTCAGTAATTAAATTTAATGAATTCATTTTAGTTTTTTTTTTTTTAGATTTAAGTTGCATATATCTACCCATAGATGACGCCATATAAACTTAAAAAAAAATGAATGGAAATTATTTATTAAGGACTTTCTGCAATAGAGTGAAAAAAAGTAGGAATTGACTTTAAAAAAATATTTTTTTTATATTCTTTTTACAATAATCAAACAAAATTTCAACAAAATGGAATACATCGTAAAATTTTATTCTTAACGATAAATATGAAGACATAAACATAAACTTAACATAAACATTAATAATAAATTTTCCTCGATAAACAACACATAAGTGAAGTTTTAAATTATTGACAAAAACTGCTTTTACAATAAATATGCATAGGGAGCATAAATAAATTATCTAAACAGTGACATCTGTAGCTCATTCCAACAACCGATATGGTATTTTTTTGGTAAAAGGGGAATGATAAAGAAGTAAAAAAAAAGCAATGCAAAAGTGCCATAGTGACTTTTAGTACTTTAACTGAAATAAAGTACTAAAAATCGCAAATAGAGAGGAATATGGCACTTTGCATTGCTCAAACATTTATAGTGAGAATACCAATGAATTTCAATGCTGAATCCAAGCTGAAACATTACCATTCATTGAGCACTAGCTCAATATCCAGTATTTCCTGCACTCATCTGAAAAGAAATGATGCAGTAAAGATTAAAGGGACAACAAGATTTAATGATTCGAAAGCTCAAAAAAGGAACTGAAGATTCATTATGGTTTAAGTCCAGTGGCAATTTGAAAACTGCATATGCTGCCTAGCCTCCATTCAGCAATTTGTTTATTAAATATAT
This sequence comes from Caerostris extrusa, assembly GCA_021605095.1. Classification (NCBI taxonomy): domain Eukaryota; kingdom Metazoa; phylum Arthropoda; class Arachnida; order Araneae; family Araneidae; genus Caerostris; species Caerostris extrusa. The sequence goes on along the minus strand of BPLR01008622.1, from coordinate 5,949 downwards.
TAATCCTTTTTTTCACTCAAAGAGTGCTCGACTAGTGGCTCAGTGACAATGTGCGTCGCTGTTGAACGTTAGGGTGGAGGTTCAATCCGCTGACGTCAGTGTTGTAGACACTTTTTCAATAAACGAAGAGACTCGATGACGTTTGTGATGTTTATTGCCTCATTAGTCGGATTACCTGCTGGGAGTTTTCCGGGTTTCCTACCATAAGATACGCAAATGCGGTGTAGTTCCCCCTAATAGCAATGCCCTCCTTCATCAGTGACATGGAGCCAAGTCAGACTTCGACCTACAGGTGCTCCATCACTACAGGAGCTTAGCCCTTTCCTTCATCCATGAGTAGATTAGTCATGGGATGACCGTCCTGCAGGACACTGAAGATTAGACACACCAGCACACTAAAAGAGTAGATATTTTTTTTCCTAATGCAGCTGGCAAACACTTAGACAGCTTGGTCTTGATGCCTTAAGGCAAGCGCTGCACAGACGTTACTCACTTTACATTAACCAGGGGCGCGTGTAACTTGAAGATAAGCCCCGGACGCGGAGTCACAATGCCCCCGCAACGCTCTACGATTCTATTAGGGACCGAGACCTACGGTTTAAAAGTGCATTCCGAACCACTACAAACATCCATGGCACCGCTGGAACTCGAACCCGAAACTTGTGGTACCGAGCGCCAGCTCTAGCCACTCGGCCATTCAAGCCCCTAAAAGAAGAGTAGGTATTGAAGATTTAATATAACTGTAAAATATATGGGTAGATTGGAGGGTTTTCCCCTACTCTCAATCCTCTTTCCTTTTAAAACTTTATACTGGTTGTAGAAGAAATGCATCTTAACCCTCTCATTGAACTGAGGTAATTAAAGGGCGGATATCAAAGGGAATATTGTATATTACTTTAAAACTTCGAGATTACCGTCTTACGTAGGCCATAATCTATGTAGGTGGTGAATCTGAAAGCTCTAGGGTGAAAACTATGAATTTGCACAATGGAAAAACAAACAGATTTTCTAATTTATACATTCGATTTTAATGTTTACGCTCAACATATCTTTTCCGGAACCAGGAATGACTTGTTGTATTAAAGTCGAAAGTAACATGTCCAAAGGAACACACATCCCACCCCATATTTTAGCAGCCAAGTTAGGACGTAGTAAGACACACTAAATTCATTTTATCCCCACAGTACATAATACAATGCCAATAACAATGCATGCATTTCACATTAATTTCTGATTCCTCAATAAAATTTAATATGTTTGCTCAAATTCATCACTACAATTCATTGGCATGTCATTATAAATCAATGCCATGCAAAAGCTATTTTACCTTATTGGCGCCTTTTATATCTAATTTTCTTTCGCAGAATCCTCCTTTCCTGTATTTCAACCGCCAAATTTCTTCCAATCAATCGATCGAGATATAAAAGACTTTGAGAACGGACATTTTAAATATAGGCATTACGTGCTTTCATGGGTTTCTAGTTTTGATTTTCTACTCACTACTTAATTGAAGACAAAAACAGATAAAATAACGGATAAAATAATAAATAGATAAAATAACAAAAGTGTTTAAAAACGTAAAGAAAATTAAATATAAAGAAAGGAAATTTTTCATGGGGTTAAAAAACATTTAAAATATTCTAAGCATGTTTTTACTTAAGATTAAGTGACCTCAGATAGATAACCTGGCATTTACTTCAGAATGTTCTAATCTCTGATATATCTACTTGCTAAGCTAAATATTTAAATAGATAGTATACAAATTTCAATTAACACAATACAATGTTATAATTCAAAAGTTAAGCAAATATAGATAAAAATGATTCATTCCATTTTTCAAAATAATCTTTAACAATATTTTAATCCTAATATTTAAAAGCTGCCTTTTGACCAATGGGATAACGCTCTGGCCTTTGGTACCACAGGCTTCAGGTTCAAAACTTGCCGGTAACATGTATGTTTGTGAGTATGTATAACATGTATATTTTTGACATGTATATTTTTAAACCACTTACTGATATGAATTTTTAAATACCTGAAAAGCTAATTAAAATTGAGACTAATTAAAATGATTTTAAAGTATTAATCAATATCGCTTTAGATTATTAAAAAATTTAATAAAGCTGACCTTTACCTTAATAAAGCCATAGTGATTCCTAATTGATGAACTAGTAATGGTTTTAAGTAAACGTAGTAAATACCGTAAAAATTCACTATAGAATGCCCATCTAAGCATATTTAAATGATTTTTTTGTGAAACTTTTAATTAACAAATTAATTTTTGAGTTAACTTTTTTGAATTCTTGTTTGATAAATATTTTTTTACTTATTAATTTAATATCGTGCTTTCATTAAACATTTCTTAACTTATTAATTAAATTGTGAAATATTTATGCTTTTATTTCTTTTTTAAAATTCGGTGGATTGGAAATTTCTTCATAATTTTTTTTTCAGATTATTTAATACATCTATAAATTCACAAACTGTTTTTAATTAAAAAATACTGAAAACTTTTAAAGACAAATGTGTTTAACTCAGTGCAAGTAAAAATTAATTTATTCATTGACTCAAAAAAAAAAAAAAAAAAAGATATTAAAAAATTTCAATGGAAAAAAAAAAATCTCTTCTCAAAGAAAATAACTTTTCTATAAAAAGATAAATAAAGGTTTTAATAAATATAGTTAGAAAAACATTAAGAAAAGAAAGTGTAATTTTTTTTTTTTTTGTTCCGAGTGAAGAGTTCATGAAAAGAAAGGAAAAGTCAATAACTCGCCATACATAACACCAGGGAAAAAAAAATACCCTCTTCTTCCAACTCCTTTAATCACGTAATTTGAAAAACAAAAAGTTTTTTAATTCCCTATTAGTCACACTCTAGTTGGTTCGATTTTGAAAAATTTATAGCAGAAGTATTGGCAAAAATAATTTGAGCACACTTCATCACTCGTAGTCGTTGATCCTGACCCAGTGACAACACGTGCAGCTGTTGAGCAGGAGGGCTATGTTTCCACCGCCAGATGCCTTCGGTTCCAGTTAATGCCTTCCCAAACTAGAAGACCTGGGAGGGAGATAGTAGTTCATATAATACGACTAGAATTCATAGTCAGGCTAATTGGTGAGAGGTTTGGTCCGGATTTTTGAACATAAGATTTTCTTCAAATGGGATAAACATTCAAAAAAGTCCTCCCAAAAGGAACTTCCTTCCCCATCATTGCCTGACAGTTGATTATTTACCTGCATACATTAATACCGCAATATGTCATTGAATTTAAAAAAATGAAGAAGTGCGTCGACTACATGTAAGGATACGTGAAGATTAGATTCTAGCTGGTTTCATGCACTGTAAGGTCTCGGTTGTACTAAATCTATAACTGCTTCTAGAAGAAGCTGTTCATGGGAACATTTTTAATTTTTTGCATCTTTTATGTTATTTATATATATATATATAGAATAACCCAGAGTTCTGTATATATATATATATATATATATATATATACAGAACTCTGGGTTATTTATTATTTTTACAAAGAAATGAAGATTAACGGTATGAATTCTGATTCACAAGTGTAGTTCACTTCAAGGTCGTAGATTTCAGAGACCCTTCTCCAAAACTTCCCTTTAAGAAAACTGTCAAGAAGGAGAGTTCAGCGCCTTTACCCCTCATTGAGTGGGCACTCTCAGCCATGGGATTATCACCAATCACAATGCACCAACACACCAAATCACCCATCACAACGCAGAAATCACATCATATCTGCAATTGTTTCGGCCTGTGAAGGTGGAACAGATAATGCCAATTTTATTATTACGACCATTATCCACAACATTGTTCGTCTGCTGTCGGATTTGATCGCATTAGAACAAAATATTAGTTATATGTAGTATAAATACCCATGACAATGTGTTTTCTTATCAAAGGTCAGAGTTGAGTGATAAGTCAATATAAGATGTTATTGTTGTCATTATTTACAAAGAATATACATTCCTTTTCCCGAGAACAGAAACGTTTTATCTTTTTCAGTGGAAAAAAAGCTTACAAGACTCAAAAGGAATTTCTGTAGATTGTCTGTATTATTTAGATTCTCTAATTCTTCCCTGTTATGACTATATATATATATACAAGTTAAGAAATTGTGAATTTGGGGGTTAAGAAAATGGGAAATTTTTCTGAAAATAAGTTGTATAACTCAGGATAAATTAAGTTCAGAAAACCCAATTTAGTTGAGTATTTATCCTAGATTAATTTGCTTCTTACTAACTCTTCTGGTTCTCTTATCCAGAATAATTGAAAAAAACATTCCATACCTAAGTACTATTCGACTTTTCATAAATTAACGCTTAAATTATTTCAATACAAATATATCCATATTTCAAATCCCTAAATATATTTAACCGAAACATAACCATGTTTTCCATTTCTGAAGTTATCAATCCAGATTTCTTTCTTTCTACTGAAGTGGCACGTCAAACATTAAATTCTCACACCCTATATCCATCCGGCATAAAAGACCCCAGGCACAATTACCAAAGTTGTTTTGGATTGTTACTCCTCTTTTCGCACTTGGTGATGAAGCATTTATATCTGGAATCAATGGCCTGGTATGTCGATTGAGTCATGTGGGATCAACTCAGAAGTTGCAATCTTGCATGGCTCTGATGAATGGCTACGGCAAAGGATTGATATTTGCTTTCTCTTAATTGTTGTTATGATTAAGAATCACTGTGGTAATAAACTCGTTTTTGGGACATTCTCTTCTCAGTTACCCCAAAGCTTGAAATGCTTATAAGGCGTGATGTATCATGATCTAGCTTAGTTTATTGGAGTTATTGAACAGGGCTTCTTGAAATGAAGGACAGCGGAAAATTTTGCTTGTCTTTACATTTTCTTATAATAATAATAGTCAGAAAGTAAATATCAATTACAGCAGCTAGTAAATTAAGTCACTAAAGGTAGTGTGGTTTTATTTATCTCTTAAAATAGAGATATAATACCTTACCTTTAGTGACTTAATTTTTGGATTAATAACTGTAATTGATATTTACTACTATTATTGATTTATTATTATAACTTTATTTAAAAACTAACTTGTTATTATTATAACTTTATTTAAAACTAACTTAAAAGTTTATAACTTTATTTTAAGTTATGTTAATTCTTTTAGTACACTACTTGGGTATTGCTGGCGTTCCGGTGCCGCAGGCTTCGGATTCGAGTACCGGTGGTGCCATGGATGTTTGTTGTAGCACGTTCTGGTAATCTGCCTTAAATTGTAGATCCCGGTCTAATATGTCTGTAGATGACTTAGGGCTGCCAACCCTACCCCGTAAAAAGAAAATTTTTGTTTCGGAATTTGCCAATAGGCTGACGGTCTTGGCTTGACATGGAACTGTTACACCATTGAAGAAGAATAGATTATTAGAACACGAATTGCTTACTCATTAGGTTGTTAAGTTGTTTATATGAAGTACATCCATAAGTTTATGGATGTACTTACCATATTATTCAAGTTGTAATTTTTTTGCTTGCCTTATTGACATTTTTCTTATACTTTTTAATTACCAGACATCTCCGTAAGACTTTGCTGAAATGATAGATTTAAAATAAACAAATAACTCATTATCATCCTTAACTCAATAACCCCCATGGTGGGACCAAGGCTGTCTGCCTATTAATAGATTTCGAGGCAGGAGATGCTTTCCTTTTTATGTGCTAGGGCTGCCAGCCCTACGCTAACGCTTCTCTACAGACATATTAGACAGAGAGACACAGATTAAAATAAATTTCGAACCACTTCAACCATTCATGGCACCACTGGGACACGAACCCAAAACCTGTGGCACCGAGCGAAAGAGTGCTAGTCATTCGGCCATCAGGCCCGCAAATAAATAACTCATCACCATCGTCATCATCGGAAGTCACAAGGCCGTCCAAGGCCGTCTGCATACCGG
>BPLR01008621.1:0-96710 GCA_021605095.1 Caerostris extrusa | reverse complement strand
CACTGTCTTGGATGTCTTAAGGCAAGCGCTGCACAGACGTTACTCATTTTTACGTGCCCAGGGGCGCGTGTAACTTGAAGATAAACTACCACGGACGCGGATAAAATGAAAGTTTGATCTGTAAAAATTGCTAAACTCTGAAAGACATTATATAAAAATATCAAACATTATATCTTTAAGACTGCACTTTTATTTTTGGCCAATAAAGTTATTTTCAAATTGTAGGGACTTTTAGCCCAGCATTCACCATAAAACATAGATAATACGCCAAATTCAACGTTACCTAGAATACTGGCAATATGAGGGTATTTAAATATGTGACTATCCAAGCATAGATATTGAAACTTCGATTCGGTTTTCGGCTTTAGCTCTCATTTGCCTAAGCCTTAATTTTGAGGAGGCAATGGATGAATGAAATTAATGGATTGTAAAACAAACAGAGTATAATAAAATAGATAATTATTATAAAAATTATATAGTTTTTGATTTTATGATTGTTAGGTTGGTTGCATTTCCCAATATATAATTTTTAATGAAACTGAAATTTTCTAAATGCTTGTTAAAACTTTAAAAACTGAATTTTTTTTTTTTTTTTTTTTTTATTCTTTTCATTTAAATTTTAATATAATTTGGTTTAGTTTGGTTTGGTTTGTCACTCCTACGGTAATTTTTGCACACTTTAGGCTAATTAAACCGGGACCCACAGTATAATTTGCTTTGAGGTGAATTATGCATATTGGTGACTTTTTGTGAGATTTTATAATATATTAAAATAATAAACGTTGAATTTTTTTCAGTTCCATAAGCTTAATTTCTGAAAAATTATGTACCAAAAATGTTGGCTAAAAATAACTGGTTAAACGTTATACAAAAATTACTTTCACTTACAGTTATATTTTACACGTCATTGTGTCGTACATTGATTAAAAAAATTTTTCATAATCCTGTATTAATAATTATTAATAAATAAATGATTAACAATTAATTAATTTACTAATAATCAGTATTAATTTATTAATAATTATTATTATTAAATTATTTAATAAATCCTCATACTTTCGGATTTAGCTGAAATAAGAATTTTTATCTGACTAATATAAAAAAAATTCAATAATAACGATTTTAAATCCTTATCATTCGAAACATAATTTTTCAAAGTAATCACATATATTATATTAATTTCCAAAATATCAGAAATTCTTAAACCTAAACTGAAGCTAAAAAAAAAAACTTGATACCTTACATAAACCACAGCATCTTAGGAATATCTCATTTATAAGTTAATTCGAAGAGATTTGTGAGATATATAAATTGCTACAATGTTAGCTCTAAATCCCATTAACTTTCCTCCTCATTAATAAGAAAGACGTTTCTTGTTAGTTCGGTTCAGTCCAAGTTTTATAGATTTAATCTCCGCTTAATCTTAATCTAGAAGTCTTGAAAGCATTACTAAATATCAAATTTGTTTGAACCGTTTATCATACCATTAAACAAAAGATACTTCTATCGTAAGACCAGTTATCAGCTATGGCAGTTTTTCGCTATTTGGTTTTATTTATGGCCTAGATGCTTGACATGGAGAAAATGTAAAAACTGAATGATGCAGTAATTCTAGCGTGTGTGATAAATTTCAGCTAATTAATCTTGATCAATACGTTGATATGAATGGACAATTGCCAGCATGAAGTAAAAATATATGCAAACTGAAAAAGGTTGAAGGATGTTTGTTTCTTAAGCAATGCCGTAGAGTTATCAATATTTAGAAGTGTGTTTGATAGTAAATAAAACAGAATTACTGTATTAAGTTAATTTAATGTTTTAATTGCTGTCATTTATGTTTCGTTTTTCGCAAATAAAGACAAATAATTAAATTTTTAACAATAGTTATATTCCTAAGTATTATGTTAATCAATTATTTATAAGCAGTAGATACTACTTTTTACCTCCTATCAATAATTTTGCACTCTATTATTAGTCATTTACCATCTGTATATCGTATTTTGCAGCAGTTTAAGAACATTTTTTAATAAATAGTTCCCCAAAATTCAAGCAAGAAATCTGAGTGAATTTTGGGATTTAGTGGATAAATTAGAAACTCTGAACTATACAAATCTCGAAATGAGATCTCGTGTGTTCAAGAATTAACGCAAGATTTCTTGCTTGAATTTTGGGACTTCGTTTATATGATACAATGTTTATGAATAGTTATACTATTGTATGTTTATATTAAAAATCCCTCATCTAAACATTACTATCTACTTTTATAATAAAGGGTGCCCCAAAAATTCACTCAAGATTTCTTGCGTGAATTTTGACGAACTGATAATCCTGAACTATACAAATCTCAAAATGAGATATGTTTCCCAAGAATTAACGCAAGATTTCTTGCTTGAATTTTGGGACACCGTTTATATGATACAATATTTATGAATAGCTGTATTATTGTGTGTTTATGTTAATATCCATCATCTATACTTTACTATCTACTTTATTAAGAGTACATAATAAAGGGTGCCTTGGAAACCTTGAATTATACAAATCTCGAAATGAGATCTCCTGTTTCCCAATAATTAACACAAGATTTCTTTACGTGAATTTTGGGACACCCTATAGAAGGGAATGAAGAGATGTGCAATACTATACCCATAAGAAGGCAAAAGAGGTATCCTTTATGGAGGGCTTTCAAGTGTTTCTTTTGTGTGCCGATTGAAGAAGAACAAGAAAACTCCACTTAGCCTGTACGACTGTCGACTGAAACCCAGAAACACAGTCAGCACTAAATTTTCTCGTTCTTGAAAGCTGTTATTTTAGTGCACGCTATCAGCTGCAATTGAACCCCTCACTTTCTGAACATTTTACAGAATAACACAAAATGGGCTTGTTTCTGAGTTTGAAGGTGCAATTTAAGTTGGATGAGAATAGAATAATCTATTACTATCAATATAGAATGTCGTATGTTAAGGCGTGCTCTGTTTATTTAAAATAAATTTCAGTTAAATATATTCATTCGATCACACATTTAGAAAATCAAAATAAGTTATTTGTTATCGTCAGGTAACTGGGATTCATGCTCAAAAGTTGGATGAATTATAATAGAAATACAAAGACTTAAAATCTATGACTGTTAATATAGAATGTAATTTATTTTATAAGAAGTAATATGAATGTCATGTTGAGGAATTTTTGTTGAGAATGTCATGTTGTCATGATGAGAATGTCATGTTGAGATGCATATTTTTTATCCAAGTTAAAAGAATAATATTCGCAATTTTAGTCATTTACCAATAGTACATAGGATTTTACTGCAGTTTATTAAGAGTTTATAATAAAGGGTGCCCCAAAAATTCCCGCAAGAAATCTTGAGTGAATTCGGGACGCAATGCTTTCATTTCTTATTTATTAACCATAAATATATTAACTTTTTCTATCCAATTTAAGAGAATAATATTTGCAATAGTTAAAATTAGGTGCGAAAGATTGATTCTCCGAAAATAAAATTCGTAAAATAAGTTAACTTTTTACGTTAAAAAAAAAAAAAAAAAAAGAAACATTTTACTAATTCAAAATAATAGTTTCTTCTTAATTCAGTAGTTTTAAGTTAGAAGTTCTCAAATAATTTTGAAATTAATCAATTAATAATTTTTTTTTCCAAATAATTTTGTATTGAATGCATAGCCGTATTCCTCCAACTATGGCAATGAGCAAAGGTTTTAATAAATATGAAGGTCAAATAATAATAATAATAATAATAATATTTAAAAATTCAAGCATTATATGAAATCAAACTCGATTATGAAGTCGTATTTCAAAATATATTAGTACAACCTATGATTAAAAAATAAACTATAATGAAGTAACTATAATATATATATATATAGTTACATAAATGTTAATATTAATAACTTAAACGTTAAATGTTATATAAACTATAATAGTTTTTATTTTAGCTTAGTTTTAGAAAACATTTTACTAATCCGAAACAATTGTTTCTTCTTAATTCAATAGTTTTAAGTCAGAAGTTATTTGAATTTCAAATTCTTTTGTAATGAATGCATATCCATATTGATGCAACAATGACAATGAGTAAAGGTTTTAATAAGTATGAAGTTTAAAAATATAATTTTTTTTTAATGTTTTAAATTTCAATCATTATATGAAGTCAAACTCGATTAAGAAGTCGTATTTCAAAAATGCACTAGTACAACGTACGATTAAAGAAATAAATTATAATGAAGTTATTCAGTAAAAAAAAAAAAAAAAAATTAAAAATTAAAAGATAAAAAATTCTGATTACAAATAGGGCTTTTTTTTTTTTTTTTTTTTTTAGCTTAGCTTTTTAGAAAACATTTTATTAATCGAAAGCAATAGTTTCTTTTTAATTCAGTAGTTTTAAGTTAGAAGTTCTTTGTATTTCAAATTGTTTGTACTGAATGCATAGTCGTATTCATGCAACTATGACAGTGAGTAAAGGTTTTAATAAGTATGAAGTTCAAAAAAATTTTATGTTTAAAAGTTCAAGCATTATATAAAATCAAATTCGATTATGGATTAATATTTCAAACTGCATTAGTACAACGTATGATTAAAAAAATAAACTATGTTGAAGTAATTCAATACAAAGAAAAAAAAAAAACAATTAAAAAAAGTTCTGATTACAAATAGCTTTTTTTTTTTATCTTAACCTTAGAAAACACCGCTTAAATCCGAAGCAGTAGTTTCTTCTTAATTCAGTAGTTTTAAGTTAGAAGTTCTTTGTATTTCTAATCCTATTGTATTAAATGCATGGTCGTATTCATGCAACTGAGAAAAGGTTTTAATAAGTATGAAGTTCAAGTTCTGATTACAAATAGCTTTGAAAAACTTCTAAGTTAACAAAAGAACGACGCAACAAATAAAATCAGCCAAATACACGGAGTTCAAACACCCACATTAATAAAGCAAGCTTAAACTCTTATTCTAACAATAATAAGAAATCAAACTCGATTATGAACTCATTTCAAAATGCATTAGTACAACGTATGATTAAAAACTGAACTATAATGAAGTTATTCAGTAGGAAAAACAATTAAAGATAAAAGTTCTGACTACAAATAGCTTTAAAAAGACTTCTGCTTTAACAAAAAGAAAGACGCAACAAATAAAATCAGCAAAACGCACGGAGTTCAAACACCCACATTAATAAAGCAAGCTTAAACTCTTATCTTAACAATAATAAGAAATCAAACTCGATTATGGATTCCTTTCAAAATGCATTAGTACACTCGTATGATTAAAAACTAAACTATAATGAAGTTATTCAATAATAATAAAAAAAAAATTAAAAAGATAAAAGTTCTGATTACAAATAGCTTTTTAAAAGACTTCTGAGTTAACAAAAGAACGACGCAAAAATAAAATCAGTAAAACGCACGGAGTTCAAACACCCACATTAATAAAGCAAGCTTAAACTCTTATCCTAACAATAATAAGAAATCAAACTATTATGGATTCATTTCAAAATGCATTAGTACAACGCACGACTAAAAAAAAAAACTATAATGAAGTTATTCAGTACAACAAAAACAATTAAAGATAAAAGTTCTGATTACAAATAGCTCTGAAAAGACTTCTGAATTAAAAAAAAGAACGACGCAACGAATAAAATCAGCCAAACGCACGGAGTTCAAACACCCACATTAATAAAGCAAGCTTAAACTCTTATCCTAACAATAATAAGAAATCAAACTCGATCATGGATTCATTTCAAAATGAATTAGTACAACTAGTGCATTAGTAAAGAAATAAACTATAATGAAGTTATTCAGTAGGAAAAAAACAATTAAAGATAAAAGTTCTGATTACAAATAGCTTTGAAAAGACTAACAAAAAGAACGACTCAACGAATAAAATCAGCCAAATGCACGGAGTTCAAACACCCACATTAATAAAGCAAGCTTAAACTCTTATCCTAACATAGACTGAAACAATGACTACCATCCTCTTATCGCGCAACGGCGAAGTCCACCCAATAAATTTACACCGTTTGAAAAGACAAATACGTTACGATGAATTTATCTGCCTGCGAGTGCAAACTCAAATCAAAGCTCATTCGTTCCGATCGCAGCGAATAAATATTCATGCACCGAGGACACCCACCTTGACCTCTATGACGTGGTCATTCGTCAAAGGACACAATCCCGGGATGATTAATGGTCGGTCGCAGCGGAGGCATGCGGACCGCAGAGATACCATCCATTCTAGTTGTGGCTCAGACCGCACAGGCTTTTAGCAATGCCGCCGTGGCGACAGGTCCGCGCATATTAGGACGAGGGTAGCATCAATTGGATGGAAGTGATTGCAACCCCCCGTCGGCAACCTCAAAATATGACTCGCTTTTGTTTCGCCGAGTCTTGGCTTGGGTTACATTTGTAGCATTTAGTACCAAAGCAAGGACCTTACTTCGTAAATTTACTTTGTTTTAAATGCCGCATGAATACCTGATTAGAACTGGCAATAATAAATCTTAAAATGTATATGCTAGGCGAATTTAATAACATCTAACAATTTACAAATTAATCAACCATTGCTGTTAAATGCTATTGCTCCAGTTATAAATCATGAAAGATTTACTATGTGTCGAAAATTATTAAATTTTTATACAGTAATCATTCGTTACATAGCAACAACAACAGCAAAAAAAAGTGTTATAATCTAATTGATAGCTTAAGATTTAATATTCATTAAATTTTTAATAATGGCAATTGAAACTTTTAAAATAATATTTGAGGGTAAAAAGTATATAGATTTAATTGACAAAATTACAAATATAAAATTACTCTTACCGACAGTTCATTAATTACTGCATAATATTAACGCTTAAAACAAAAACGTTTTGGACCTGTGTATAACTCTTTCTTTCCCTAAAATAATTGTATGAAAATTTTGGAATGTAACTGTTAAACCCAGTAACTTCCTACCGTTTAATCATTATCTTCAAATTCTATTGACTAATTGTTTAATCATGTAATGAGTTAGATGAAATTTTATTAGAAACTGTAAATTACATGATCATTATCATTGAATGCGACTGCTACGATTATAAAGTCATGAAAGTTACATGGTACGTGACAAACTTTGCTAATAATTAGTAGTCAGTATCAAGTGTTTAGTAATTATAATTAAATGCTTTTGCAGTCATGATATATGTATCACACATGTCAAAATGTAGTAAATTTTAATAGTAATTGCAAATTATGAGATCCTTTTCCTTAGATGCTAGGTTACGATTGTGAAATCGTATAATACAAGTCAAAAATTTTTATATTCTAATGATAAATGCGAATTGCATAGTTCTTATTGTAAGATTATTTTGATTGTGAAAGTAAATAGTATGTATTAATAATATATAAGTATATATCGAAATAATTTTTTAAAAATTATATTATAATTGCCAAATATCTGAGCTTCATCTTTAAGTGATATGTCAACGATTGTAAAAAAACACGAAATATATCAAAATGTATTGCATTTCCATTTTTGAGACCATTATCATTTATCTGTATCACTAGAATTGTGAAATCATGAAGAGATAATGCCACTTGCCATACATCTATTTCAAAAGTTATATGGTACATGTTGAAATTTAATTTCGAGAGCAATCATTGATTGGTTCAACACACACACACACATATATATATATATAAAAAAATGTTATTGTTTTTTTTCCCCCAGAATCCTATGGCGCACAGAATATTGCATTTAAAACATTGCTAAAAAATACAAAGAATTTTTAAGTTTTAATCATAATTTGTTTTTTGACAAGTATTGATCGAACTATAACCAAAAAATTATTTGCTGTAGGACATAAAGGTTTAACTTTTTACGTTGAATAAGAAATTGTTTTCTCTCTTTTACTTTAATTCCCCCCCGAATTTTCCGACATCTGATTATATTGATATAACATTTAATATGATTATTATTATTATTAATGATATATATAACCACATTTTAATATTATTAATTTAATGATAATAATTAATTATATTTTTTATTAATTTAAGCTAATTCTCTTTTGAATAAAAAACTTATTATTGTAAAGTACAATGTAGGTGAATTCGTGGAAGAAAAATATAATTGGTTATACATCTGTTCTGCTAAAATTTAAAAATAATTAATTCGATGTCTCTTTTATTTAGATTGGATTTTCAATCATGTTACTGAATTGTTTTTCAAATTCTTCTTCTTTTCATTGGCGCACCAGCCCCATGGTGTACCAAGGCTGTCTGCTTGCTGACAGATTTCGTGACAAGAGATGTCTTATTTTTACGGGATATTGTTGTCAATCCTAAGTCTAACGCTCTATAGTTATATTAGAACCGGACATACGGTTTAAAGTGGATTCTGAACCACTACAAACATCCATGCCACCACCGTGGACTCGAACCCCTGTGGCATCGAGCGCTAGTCACTTTCCCATCAGTCCCCTGGTTTCAAATAACTGTTAGAAAATATCTTTATAAAATGTTCATGCGCAGATGATTAAAAGTCTTTTTCAAATATGTTATAACCCTTAAAACTTTTTAACTATTTATTTTTATTTTATTTTATTTATTTACTTATTACAATTCAACAACAATATAGCTGCATAAAAAAAGAAATGAAAAAAACTTTCACTGCGATTTAAACAAGTAAATACGATTATACTGTTTTTATAAAAACAATTCTTGATATTTTTAAAAAAAATAAAATTCAACGGCCATTTGATGGTAGCGATCAAGTAACTTTTAAAACTTTTGTAAAAACTTTTAATTTAATTACACTTAATTGAAAAGAAATTTTGATATTCTAAGGTAAACACAAAACTTTAGAAATAAAAAAGAGCAGAGTAAATTTTATTGCATAAAAATATATCATTCTTGGGGTGATCAAATAAAATAAATAAATAAATAAAAAAAAATAAAAAATAAAAAAATACTATATTACTTAAAAGTTGAAGAAAAAAATTGCATCCTTATTTGAAAAGTAAAGTAATACTTTAATTTATTTATTTTATTAAATACTTTAATTTATTTCTTAGCTTTCTGAATATGTAAGTTTTTAATGAATAAAACTATTGATTAAATTAATTCAATTTTAAAGAAATAAAACACAGAGAACCAGTAGTCTTTCTTTTGATGAATTTTAAAAATTTATTAAATTCATAAATTTATTAATTATTTTTTTAATACAGGAAAAGTTATAATTTTAATAAATGCACCTGTGCTACTTATGTTTTTTCATTTGTATCGTCAAATATAGTTGGATCAGTACTTGGTCAAAAAACAAAATTAGAATTCAAACTTAAAAACTCTTCGTATTTTTTGCAATGTTTTAAATGCAATATTTTATACACTATAGAATTCTGGCGGAAAAAAATAATAAAAAATAATTTTTAAGTGTTTATTCGAGTTATTTTCAAAGGAGCAATATTTACAAATATGACGAGATATATATGTTTACTTCTGTGGAAGCCAAATGCACCATTCTGAAATTATATAGAAACACTGCATACATCGATATTTATGACGGTGAAATGAGCATTAGTTATCCTACATAAAATAATTTTTGAATATGTTATAACGCATCATAACTCATTGAACATCAATCAGCAATAAATTTTAATCATAACTGAAATCATTACGAACTTTGGCAAGCATCTAATAATTATATACAATGTTATGAAATGATAAATAACAGAGACTTTTATAAAAATATAAATTTCTCACTTATCATAACGTATAAAAAATATAAAACTTGAAGTCAATTAATGTAATTCAAAATAATTATATAAATTATAAAAAGTATTTTTCCAAATGTATCTTTTCTATATAACTGAGCATTTTTTCAGCATGTTCATTTCTAAATAATCCCTTTTTTTTCTGCGTACAGAGTACTTTATAGTATTCTCAGAATATTTAAATTTAGAATCCTGGATATCCAACACATGTATCACCAATGTATGTAGGCTTGAAATTGTCCATTTCTTTGACATTGAGAGTCCTATATATTTAACTTTTGTTGTTTAAAAATCTAATTGTTTAAAAATATATAACAAATTAATTTCACTGGTAGTTGTTAAGTAAAAAAGTTAATAAAAACAATCAATACAATAAAAAACAATACAATCTAAGACATTCATTACAATGAACAAGCTCAAATGTTGCAGAATAATTATTTTGATTTATTTATAATTATTATATTTATAGTTATTATTATTATTGTTTGTAAATTATTGAGTAGATCAAAACTAAAATAAAAATTTTATTGATGTTTCTTTCTTTGTTTTTTTTATTTCTAATAGTTCTTATTTAACTATCGTATAGTTAAAACTTTTGATCTGATTAGTAATTTACAAACAAAAATAATGATAATAACTATAACTATAATAATTATAAATAAATCAGGATAATTATGCTGCAACATTTGTGCTTGCTTGTTATGTTGAATGTTGTTATGATGAATTGTATGTTTTTAATATCTTTTTTTCACTTTGCGAATATTGGTAACATATTGCAATAATTTTTCTAACAAATTATTTGATCTACAGCTCGGTATCTGATCGGTATGTCGAGTATTTAAGCTTGGTATTTGATTGGTATACCGAGCATTTGATTTCAAGCTAGCAAGAGTGTTTTTTTTAAATAAAATTAATATGATGCCCTTTTCTTCAGATTAAGTATTAAATGTGAATACTTATGTGATCTTTTTTAATTATATTCTTTCAAATGGAACATTCAACTTATTACTTTTATTCTGATTGAATTTGTGGAATTTAAAGAAACTCCCGCAGAATCATTTTTAATTACAACTTAATATTTTTAAATTATACAATTCTGATTAAATTATACATATTGCTTGTCCTCTGTTACGCAATTTTTATTACGAAACTAATTTAAAAAAAAAAATTTCCTTAAATATAAACTTTATTTTTTGAAATTTAAACATTTTTAGAAGAACCTTTTTTTTTTATCCAAATATATATATATATATTCTGAGTATCATCAACAAAAGCAAAGTTTAACAGTTATTTGCTATTTTATAAAAAACGGATGTCTTTTTTGATTGCGACCAAGTGAAAAACAATTGTATTTTTATGATCCCACATGTACCTAAACGAAAACGACATTGATAAAATAAGCAAGTCTTCCATCTCAATAACCAACGTGTTTTGTATTTTTGTATCACTGCGCATTCATCAATCATAGCGAAATAAAACCCGGCACGATGCTCTACGACTACTAATAGTTAAAAAACAGTGGAAAAGCAACCTCTTCTTTTTCTTTATTGTGTACCTTGAAGATGTCAGAATCTTCCTCCAGGGTTCCAAAGCCCAAACATAACTCGGGTCACATACGGCACCTAAGTGCCTTCTTTTTTACATTTATGGCAGAAGTGAATAACTTGTGCCATATTTTCGAGACTGATCGCACATAAAAAGTTGGCATATAGCGTGATTTGTTGATTCGTCGCTCATACTTTATAGTTGAGTGAGTGCTGATTTCCGGGTAAATTGTGGAGTCTCCCTGCCACCACCATGCTAATGACGTTCGGCCGTCAACTAAACATTCTCAAACGGCAAGACTAAGATAAAAAATCAACACAGACCACACGCACGGTTCATTTTTTTGACCTATCGGGTTCGGTTGCATTGTAAACTTTGCGCTTATTTTAAGGCTTCAGTGCCAGTTTGTCGTTTTCTTTCAAGTGTACTTTGGATACTGCTTTACATAATAGCTCGCTAATTGGATTGTTGATGATACAAATTTCAAACGTGGTAGAATTGATTTGGCATGATATGAAATTTAATTTTATGCGAAATGTTATTTGATTTTGATCATTATAAAGACTTCTACTTATAAGATTTCTGTTAACTGAAATACAAGTCCTATAAAAAATTACAGATAATTAAATAATAAAAAATAAAATATTGTGCAAAAAAAAAAATTGCTCTTTTTAAAATTAGAAATATCATATTAAAAAAAGAAAGATTTTATTTTTGTAAAATAAATCTTTATAAGAAGATTTTATTTTTAAAAATAAAGATTATAGATTTTGCAGCAAGCATAAAGATTTCATTTTTATAAATAGAGGCATATTTAAAAATAAGCTAAGATATTCAAAGATTTTATGCAGCATTAAAATTTCTTGGAGAACTTTCGACATATTAAGAAATTTTTTAATTATACTTAGTTTTGTTTAGTAACACAACTATGTCAGTTTGTTGCCAAGATAACTTTTTATCATTTTATGAAATTTAGGAAAATAAACTTGAAATAAATAATAAACTTTTAAGATTTTGAATATATTGTGATGTTGACAACTGAAATCAGGCAGTACCATTCTAGTATATTATTGCCGTGTGACAAAATTGTTAGTTTCTTGAAAATTGTCGTTTTGCCACAATTTGTGTCATATTTCCTTCTTCTTTTAAAGGAATAATTTTTCTCATTAAGAAAAAGAAGTTTGTTTGATTAAATCTATATCTTTCTTTCTTATTTTTAATGTAAAAAAAATATCGTTTCCATCCTCTTCTGAATTAACTAAAGGGATCCTAGATTCTACTTCTTGCAAATTTATTGCAGGGATATTATTCTCTAGAAAGATTTTTCCTAATTTGTAGAACATGTTTGAACAAGAATGCCATATTATAGAGAAATTTTCCATCATTCATTAATAGTGTTAAAGGAATCCTATGTTATACGGTGATTGCCTGTATGTATAAATTCATGCGTGCACACATGAGGGTGGCTAGCGGTATTGAACTTCCCCACCCCCAAAACCCATAAATGAACTTTATGCATGTGCTTAAACTCCTGGCCACTTTCCACTTAGGTCCAATTGTTTTTTATTAATTATTTAGTATTTCAGTGTTTTTATTATCAATGCCAATTTTATTATTGCACCTGAGTTTGTTGATAGAAACGATGTTTTTAAATTGGTTTATTAAATATTAATAAATCAGAAATTTTTTAAAAAATATTCGGTTTAAATATTCATCGCAATATTGAAGTTGACACAAATGATGTAATCGATGAGCTAGCAAAAGAGAAAAGAAGATTGAATTTTGATTTAGAATTTGCTTATGTATTTTTTTTTTTTTTTGTGCAATATTTCTTAGTGTTAATATTCTCTTTTTTAGGTATTTGAACCAAATGAGTGCAATGCAAAAATATTAATAAAATAAATAATACATTGATTTTCGACTTCAGTTACTTCTTTTATTTCTTATTGTTTAGTATGACCTTTTGAGCTTTCATAAACTGGTTGTCATTTTGTTGAATCCTCTCCTCAAGTCAAAATACTGGGGGACTGTATCAATTTGTTTGCTAAATGAAATAGACATTTATTAATGGATCTGAAAAATCTAATAAAAGAAAAGACATTATTTTTCTGTCTTTCGTCATATTTTAATAATTCCAATTTTATTTCCATAGTGAAATAACGATTTTATCTTATCCTCCTTTGCTGATATCTACTATGAAAGTCAGTATGCTAAAGATTAATTGTTTAGCTCTTAAATACGTTTGATTCTACAATGAGCGTGCTTACGTTTTACAGCTGTTTACTTAATTGTTATTATGTTATTATCTGTAAGCCTTACCTGAAAATTTGTTATTTTTTATAAATAATTCGACTTTTCATTTGGAGTGTATTATTTTATTATTATTACGGACTTAAGGAGAAAAAAAAGATAAGATACACAAAATATATGAAGAATTTTATACAAATATTTACAAAAGATAAATATTTCAAAAAGAAAATATTTTAATCTTTTTCTGAATTCACATACCTTCACCGCTATGAAATAAGGTTTCTTAATTTTTTTTTTTTAATTTAAAACGAATGGCGACTATAAACGAAAACGTCCTTAAAAATGCTGAATTATTTTATGTTGTAAATAATAATAAATATTTTCAAATACATGAAATACTCGTAAGATTCTGTAATGCTGACATTGATTAATCTATCTGCAAAATCTGATAAAAAGAAATATGGAATTAAATTCATCAGCATTCATCTTTTCTGAATTCATATGCCTTCACTGCTGTGAAGTAAGTTTCCTAAGTTTCTTTAACTGAAAACCAAAGCCAACTATACATGAAAATGTCATTAAAAATATTGAATTATTTTATGTTGTAAACAATAACAAATATTTTTCAAATACCTTGTGAATTGAAATACATGTAAGATTCTGTAATATTGATATTGATTAATCTATCTGAAAGATCTGTCTCCAGAATTTATACAAATATTTGCAAAAAGATAAATATTGAAAAAAAAAAAAAAAAACTTTCATCTTTTTCTGAATTCATATGCCTTCACGGCTGTGAAATAAGTTTCTCAGTTTCTTTTTTTTTAACTTAAAAAAGAAAGCCAACTATAAACGAAAATGTCATTAAAAAATACTGAATTATTTTATGTTGTATACAATAATAAATATCATTCGAATACATGAAAATACATGCAAGATTCTGTAATATTGACATTGATTAATCTATCTTCAAAATCTGATAAAAGAAATTCATATGAAATTAAATTGATCTTGAATGTATTAGTCTTAACAATCAAGAGTATAAACACAATTGCAATTTATAAATATGCCTCTAATGAATTTTAAATAGAACCAGAAATCTTTTTTTAATTTCTTATCTTGTTTCATTCAGTTTTTGACACCTAATTTCCTCTTCATTAAAATGCAAGCGAAAGCTGTTAAAAAGAATATTCGTTCATTTAGAAAATCCTTTTCCGCCAATGATAATTTTTATAATCTTGATCATTGCGTTTGAAAGCTTTTCTCCAATTCATTTGCAACTCGCTGTATTTCTTTTTTTTAATGCTAACTTGCTTCTTTGTTTCATAATCGGAGAATTATTATTCAGGAGTTGTCAGTTGTTGTAGCAAGAGTTTGCGTTCGAATATTTGCATGGAATTTAAGTACAATATTAAATAAAAACCAGCTTAAAAATTAAATTTTTTAATGGATTCCTTTATATTTTTACCTGCTACCAAAAACAGCGAAAAACCTGTATTTTTTTTTTATTCATTAAAATTTTTTCTATAGAAAAATTGACGGAATTCTCACTAGCTTCTTTGTTTTATATGTAATAAAAATTTTATTCAGAAATTGTCAGTTGTAATTTGCGTTCGAATATATGCATAGAATTTAAAACAAAATTAATTAAAAACAACCCTTGTTTGGGCACATCAACTTAAAAATTCAATTTTTTTAATTGATTCTTTTATATTTTTACCTGCTACCAAAAACAGTGAAAAAGCTGTATTTTTTTTATTAACTAAAATCTTTTCAATAGAAAAATTGACAGATTAATCTGATGAATTGTACTGACGAAATAACTTTGTTTTTGCTGAGATAAATATCTTACTATGGTTTATTACATGGTTTACAATGGTTTATTTACATTAGATGTTTACTAATTTAACGTTAGATTCTTACTAATTCAACATTAGATTCTTACTAATTTAACATTAGATACTTACTAATTTAACATTAGATTCGTACTAATTTAACATTAGATTGATCTAATTTTTAGAAAAGTGAAATGATTTCCATCGGTGTGACTGTACAGACATTTTTCTCCTATAATATTTCAGAATTCTAATTTTACAATCATTATTGTTATTACTTTGCTATTTACTGGTGCCAGGCAACTCAGTATCAAATCTGATGGTATCTATGTAAATTTAAATACACTTCATTGACAATTTTGGTAATCATAGTAGATAATTGCGCTTTTAAAGGTACATTTGAAGAATTAGAAGACCCTTTGTTTCTCAACCCATTATTGTGGCTATTTTTAATGACCTTCCATGTTTTACCATGGCGACAGTGTCAAAACCCGAAGGCAAGAAAGATGATAGACCCAAAAGCTATTACTTCTGGAAAGCCATTCCTTTCATCTTTTGAGCACTTAATTCGGTAGTTACTTCGTTAAGAGGTGATTCCATATGTCTTTGTCAGAAAGCACTTGGGACTCTCTTAACTATCTCTTCATCTACTCCGGTGGTCAGAGTGCCCTCTGCGGACTCAGGGGTGAAAGTTGCAATGAGGGGAGGAAAGCGATTTGTGGTAGGTCACGACTGGAGTAGGTCAAAGCGACTGTCTCCCAGACGACGATTTGTTTTGGAGAACTCTTCACATGCAGAGTATGCTCAGTTATTAACTTTTTTTAGAAAGTAGTCTGGAACATTTCTGTTGTTAAAATTTTAACTATAGGAAGTATTGATTGCTGTCATAAGGGATAACATGCATATATATATGTATATTTCAATGGGTAGTTGCTAGATACCATGCTCTCTGCTTAAAGTGCTTTCTCCATTTTAACCTTTTGTTTGTTTTTGCTCAAAGTGTTAATATTCAACAAGTACTAATGGAAATATATTAAGTCTCTAGTGTTGAACGAACTTTTTAAAAACTTAAAATATTTAAATAAACCAAGTCAACTATGGAAGAATGTCTTCATCTTCTCTCTACCACTCAGACACAAATATATATAAGGAAAAGAGGGTATAAGAACCAGTTTTATAGCTTACAAAATAGTACCAGTATTATAATATACCAGTTATATAATACCAGTTTTATAGCTATTTCATCAAAAATTTTCTATTCAGTTATTCATTTACTAAAAATTTTTATTGAAAAATTATACTTTTTTTGTCGTATGTACCAATCTTTACAAAGCTATAATTAACTTATTTAATTTACATTCAAAACACTCTAAAAGGAAAAAGAAAAAGAATGAGTTATACATAGTTAAGTGTTTTTCTTGAATCAAATGCAATCACCCAAATGATAATTCAATAAAAAAACTATCATCAAAATGAAAATAATTAGCTGAATGAAATTAGTTTTATTTCTAAACTATAGTTGAAAAATGCTATAAAATCAATTTAAAAATCTATTTCTGCTTTACTTTCATAAAAATGCCTAATATGTTCATAGAAAATAAGGCATTGATAAAAAGTTCATACAAAGCAATATACAATATAATATGATTCTATAAGAATTTATAGAAACAGATTAAAAAAAGAACTTGGTTGATTTATGTATTTTTTTTTATACGTTTATCGGGAAAGAGGAAATGTCTTTAAATGTAAAAAATACAAATTTTCTTCAGCCGAGAAGTAGAAAAAAATTCTTCCCGAATTAGTGAATTATGGAAAAGTGTTTATTCAAGAACATGTTAGATTATCATTTAAAAAATTATGTTGATTAAAAAATGTTGATAGTCAAACAAGTTTCATTTTTTAAAGGAATAAATGGAATTTAAATTCATCATTTTAATTTGTCAGATCATAATTTAAAAATATTTATTTGAAATTATTCAAGGAGAATAAATTCTTTTATATAAATTTTCATTTTTATTTTTCCCCTTTTGTAATTGTTCTTTTTTATTAAATAATTTTGTATTCTTTTTTTCCTTTTCGTTTAACAGAAATTCACACGTATACTATTTTATCGGAATATTTTAATTTTTTCAATGAAATTTAAATACTAGCAATATTTAAAGTTAATACTAGCATTGTTTAGTTAGTTTCAGTGAAAGAAAAAGGATCTAATCAATTTCTGTTGTTGCAGAATTCAATCAATTTGTCGTTTTTGTCTTAATTTTTAAAGTTATATTACCTAAATTTCAATGATGAGAAATTCAATTAGTGAAATTCGAAAGTCCTCAGAAAAGTGCAGTAGATTCCTAAATTGCAATTTGGTTTGTCTTTTTTTAATTTGCGGTTTTGGGCTCTCAATAACGTACAAATTTGTTTACTTTTCCGAAATATTTCTTTTGTAGTTAGAGAAATTTTAAGAAAGGGATAATTTTAACAAAGCAGAGCATTAAAAAAGTTAAAGAACCAATATTCATGAAATTTTAAACTTCAGTTTTTTCCAATACTTTTTAATTTGTTTAAATACATGCTTTTCTGTCAATAATTTCTTTAGAGCACTATAGCAAATCCAAATTGCTATTAAGATGAACTTATTAATTCTAAAAGTAGTTACAATTAAAAATATTTATCATTTAAATTAGCAAAAAGAGCTAAAATCAGATATGGAAAAAAAGCTCAGAATATTTCTACTTTGCCTTTGTCATTGATTTATGTTACTACTTGTTGTAAAATTACAAGCACAATCAGTAATTTTGTATTGTTTTTAGTTTAAGCAGCAATATACAATGATGACCGTAAAATTACAAAATAATAATAACAAAATACGAACATCTCTGCTGATGGCTTTAGAAAATACCAAAAATTTGGCAACTGCCCTGATGTCGAGCTTACTCCTCATCATCGAGTTCTTAATTGCCCAGCTGTTGCAGCCGCCATGCATTGTTTGGACCATTCCTCGGAAGAGGATTCACACCTGAGCTGGCAATCAACATAACAAATAATATTCGGGAACACCACAATATTTGATTTTCTTGTACTCTGCAGGGAATTTAACAACAACAATACCGTTCCCCCCCCCTTTTTTTCATTTCATTTGAATGAAATTTTCCAATCCTACACTATTTCAGAAAACAACTGATTTCTTTTCAATCACAAGGAACGCTCTTCTTTTACAATCTTTCTTTCAGCGAAATGTAGCAATACAACATGATGACTATGCAAAAACAATTCTTCCATCCCCCATCGTCTCAAATGAAGAGCTGCATTAAATAAGTTTGCGAAGTGTGAAAAGAGCAATGGAACCCGAACTATTACCCTAATCATTCACAGAATCGTGCATTCCACTCCCCTTTAAGATTGCACGCAGGAGCTGCTCTTTGAACAAGGCCTGTGTCGTTACTTTTGTTTTGTTTTGTGAGAAAAACGGCGAGAAATGATGAATCCGGTCTGTGTAAATTATTGTAAACATTAAAATAAGTGGAAAAGAGGATGTCCGTAATTGCAATAAATGTAGCATTTTTTTGGTTGCCACCCAGTAAAATTATGAAAACGTGTACCTCGATAATTAGTTATTATTATCCCACTCTTAAAACGCTGTGCTTGGAAAATCCAGAAATGTCTCATACAAAAACGTGCTTTTACAAAACGTAGTGTTAAAAAGGTGCTATTAGAATCGCTTGAAATTTTCAGGGTGTTATTGAAATGAAATGTTTTTTTTTTTTTTTTTTTTTTTTTTTTGTATTTATTATATGCATTTATTTATGTTTTAAAGTATGTTACTATATTCTTAATTCAAAGTAATTTCTTTTTGTATCAATATGATTTAACAGTGATTAATTCAAGTCAATTACGGCATGAAAAATAAACTTTATTGTATTTTTTTCTAGCTATTTCTGAAGTTCTACATGTTTATGTTTTGTTGCTTAATTTATTATTAAAACTAAAACTACTACTGGAGAAAAATTTTTTAAAAATTTGGATTTGTTATTTCTCCCCAAATGCTGATTAAATTATTACTTGGGATTTACTTCATAAATGCTTTAACATAATCTATTTCAGAACATGAAAAATTTTTTTGACTTTCTTCTATGACTTTTTGACTTTTAATTTATTTCTTTAAATTTCTTTCTTTTAGACATATATATATATAGATATTATAAGATTATGAACAGTTTTGGAAAGTTTCATGGGTCAAGTCTGATAAAATGAATTCAAGCATTTAAAAATAGATAAACAATTACAATTAAGAAAATTTATACAAATTTTGACATACCTAATTCAAAAAAAAATATAGTGTATAAATTTAAGAATTTTTAAATGTTTTTAAAACTTATAGGTATGACTTATAAATTAGTTTAAAACTTTTGAAGGTTTTTTAATTTTTTTATATATTAAGTCTACATAAACAATCAGATAACACATTGAAATCCTCATGAAATTGTCTTTCTAATACTCCGATGTGAATTATAACTCAACCAACGATTGTGTGGAAAATAAATATCCGTTTTAAAAGCGAAAATGGACGAATCGATTGCTTGTTAGGGGTGCTAGTCAGATATATGCAGATCAAAGCGGTTTTGAAAAAAAAAGTTAATTGTTATTGTAGCACTTTTTTTCATCTAATTTTTCATTTGATATTATATAATTTAAAATTTTAATTACTAAAAATTAAAATTATTTATATTGTAATTTAAAGCCCTTCGAAATTAACCATCTCCCCTTATTACGCCGTTCTGTTTGAAACCGTCCTACTTGGCCCAATGCCAATTTCCCGCGCAATCGATGGTTGAACTATAGTTGCATTTCCTTGACTATTTTTCAAATTCGCTTTTATACATTATTGTATACAGAAGAATATAGTTTCGCTGTAGTTTTTATACATATTCCAGAAATATAAAATACACAATATAAAGAATTTAATTGAACAGAAAAAAAAAAAAGTGATGCGAAAACCGCATGCTTCATATGAAATAATGTAGTAGCATATTTTAAAAGTAAGTTCAGCATATCTTAGATGAGTAGACTAAGATAAGGTTTCATGAGTCTTATCTTATCTTAGTTAAAAGTGTGTAAATTTAAATAATTATTCATGTAAATAAATGTTAACTCGAAACTAACTATATGAAATCAAAATTTATTAATACATTAGATACCTTGTTTTCTCACTGCAAGATGTGGAATGTTTTTTAAATTTAAGTTTCATCATACCTGTCAAAAATCTTGACGAAAATTGTTGAAAAATATTGCTCAATAAAAATATTGCGATCAGTTATCTTTGAATGTGAAGTTCCTTTTCTTTACACGTCTTGAATTTATTATTAAAAATAGATTAGTCTACAAGAATAGTAACTCTAAACTAACAATGAAAATTAAATATTAATGCCTTAAAGATGTTTTATGTTCTTGTCAGGAGATTGTATGATTGTTAAGTTTTACTATCTGTTTAAAATCCCATACAAAAACAAAAGTTTTTGTAAATATTACTTACTAAAAATACTTTTCCATTCTTTTTAATAGTTGTAGGTGAGCTTTAAACGTTTTCGCTACGCTGTTGTAAAGCCAAATGTCACGCAGCTACACTCGCAGAAAGAATACTAATACACAAAACAACGACGAGATAATTTCTTTTCTTAACTCTTATCAATTATTGCTAACTATGCAAAATTAAATAGTAATGACTTAAAGAAGTTTATTTTTTTTTATTAGCAGATTGTATGATTCTTAAGTGTTACTATCTGTTTAAAATCTCATACAAAACAAAAAAGTTTTTGTAAAATATTACTTGTTAAAAATATTTGTCCATTCTTTCAATAGTTGTAGGCGAACTTTACACGCATTCGCCACGCCATTATAACGAACTTTACACGCATTCGCCATTGTAAAGCTAGACGTTACGCAGCTACCTGTTTAAAATTTTATACAAACGGAAAGATGTTGAAAAATATTTCTAGTTAAGAATATAGTCTCGCTTCTTTGAATGTGAAGTTCATTTTCATTAGACGCCTTGAATTTTTTACTAAATAAATATCAGTCTAGAAGAATATTAACTCTAAGCTAACAATGAAAAATTAAATATTAATGCCTTTAAAGAAGTTTTATTTTTATTAGGATATTGTATGATTTTTAAGTTTAACTATCTGTTTAAAATCTCATACAAAACAAAAAAGAGTTTTCGTAAAATATTACTTGTTTAAAAATTTTTCCATTCTTTTGGACAGTTGTAGGCACGCATTCGCCACGCCATTGTAAATGCTAGACGTTACGCAGCTACCTGTTTAAAATCTTATACAAACGGAAAGTTGTTGAAAAATGCTGCTAGTTAAAAATATAGTTTCGCTCCTTTAAATGGGAAGTTTTTTCATTAGACGCCTTGAATTTATTACTAAATAAATATCAATTTATAAGATTATTAACTCTAAGCTAACAATGAAAAATTAAATATTAATGCGTTAAAGTTTTATTTTTTTATTCGGAGATTGTACGATTCTTAAGATTTATTAGGTGTTTAAAATCCCATATATAAAAAAAGTTTTTGTAAAATAGTGCTTGTTAAAAATATTTTTCCATTCTTTTCAATAGTTGCAGGCGAACTTACACGTATTCGCCATGCCATTGTAAAGCCAGGTACCTGTTTAAATTCTTATACAAACGGAAAGTTGTTGAAAAATATTGCTAGTTGAAAAGAGCTCATTTTCTTAGATGTGAAGTTCATTTTCTTTAGATGCCTTGAATTTATTACTAAATAATTATTAGTCTACAAGAATATTAACTCTAAGTTAACATTGGAAAATTAAATATCAATACCTTAAAGTAGTTTTATTTTGTTATTAGCAGATTGTATGATTCTTTAAGTTTTACAATCTGTTTAAAATCTCATACAAAAACAAAGAGTTTTTGTAAAATAATACTTGTTTTAAATATTTTTCCATTCTTTTGAATAGTTGTAGGTGAACTTGACACGCATTCGCCACGCCATTGTAACGAACTTTACCCGCATTCGCCACGCCATTATAAAGCTAGACATTACGCAGCTACCTGTTTAAAATCTTATACAAACGGAAAACGTTGTTGAAAAATATTGCTCGTTAAAAATATAGTTTCTCTTCTTTGAATGTGAAGTTCATTTTCTTTAGACGCCTTGAATTTATTACTAAATAAATATCAGCCTACAAGAATATTTACTCTAAGCTAACAATGAAAAATTAAGTAATAATGCCTTAAAGAAGCTTTATTTTCTTATTAGAGCTTGTATGATTCTTAAGTTTTACAATCTGCTAAAATCTACAAAACAAAGAGTGTTTGTAAAATATTACTTGTTTAAAATATTTGTCCATTCTTTTGAATAGTTAGTTGTAGGTGAACTTTATACGCTTTCGCCACATCATTGTAAAGCCAGACGTCACGCAGCGACACTCGCAGAAAGAATACCAATACACTAAACAACGACGAGATAATTTCTTTTTCTTAATTTTATCAATTATTGCTAACATTGAGAAATTAAATATTAATGCCCTAAAGAAGTTTTATTTTTTATTAAGAGATTGTATATTCTTAAACTTTGCAATCTGTTTAAAATCTCATCAAAACAGAGTTTTTGTAAAATATTTGTTTAAAAATATTTGTCCGTTCTTTTGAATAGTTGTAAGGCGAACTTGACACGCATTCGCCACGCCATTGTAAAACTGACATTACGCAGCTATCTGTTTAAAATCTTATACAAACGGAATGTTTGTTGAAAATATTGCTAAAGTTAAAAATATAGTTTGGCTTCTGTTTGAAAATGAACTTTGAATGAACTTGACATTTAAAGTTCATTTTCTTTAGACGCCTTGAATTTATTACTAAATAAAATTGATATTTATTTAGTAAAAAAAATATATTAACTCTAAGCTAACAATGAAAAATTAAATATTAGTGCCTTAAAGAAGTTTTATTTTCTTATTAGGAGATTGTATGATTCTTTAAGTTTTACAATCTGTTTAAATTTCATACAAAACAAAGAGTTTTTGTAAAATATTACTTGTTTAAAAATATTTTTCCATTCTTTGAATAGTTTTGAACTTTACGCGCTTTCGCCATTTGTAAAGCCAGACGTCACACAGCGACACTCGCAGAGAGAATACTGATACACAAACAACGACGAGATAATTTCTTTTTCTTAATTTTATCAATTAGTGCTAAAAATGCAAAAATTAAATGTTAATGCATTAAAGAAGTTTTTTTTCTTATTAGCAGATTGTATGATTCACTATACTTAGAAATATATATAAAACAATACTTAAATAATATATTTGTCTTATTCTTTTCAATAGTTGTGGGCGAATTTTAATTGCATTCGCCACGCCATTGTAAAGCACGTTATGTAGCTACCTGTTTAAAATCTTATACAAACGGAAAGTTGTTGAAACATATTGCTAGTTAAAAATATAATTTCTATCTTGAATGTGAAGTTCATTTTCTTTAGACCCCTTTGCATTTATTACTAAATAAATATCAGTCTACAAGAATATTAACTCTAAGCTAACAATGAAAAATTAAATATTAGTGCCTTAAAGAAGTTTTATTTTCTCTTATTAGAGATGATATGATGCTAAGTTTTACAATCTGTTTAAAATCTCCTACAAAACAAAGAGTTTTTGTAAAATATTACTTGTTTAAAATATTTTTATATTCTTTTGAATAGTTAGTTGTAGGTGAACTTTACACGCTTCACGCCATTGTAAAGCCAGACGTCACGCAGCGACACTCGCACAAAGAATACTAATCCACAGAACAACGACGATATATTTCTTCTTAACTCTTATCAACTCTTGGGGCACTTCTATACGCACATATAAGTGCATGTCTTTCAACACACGAGCAACAATTCAAACTGAGTGTACGCATTGTTTTTTAAAGAGTGGTATGTAACTGAAGATAATATCCGGTTGTAAACATTACTTTTTATATCTTTATCGCAGATATACCATCAGAAAATAGTACTTTTTATCTCGTTGAAAAATTAGATTTAAAAGAGACGTTGAAATACAAGTTTCTCGGCCATCAGCGCAATCATTTAAGAAGTTTTTCTTTAATCAAGCACTTTTATCATTTGTAATTTTTGATCGTATGTATTCATAACAGGCGCGAAAGTTTCTTTCGTTTTGGCTATGCGTTTATTTCTTTTGTTCGTTTTCTAGATTAGTGTAATTTGAGTTATTTTAAGAAGTTCCTTTAAAATTTAAAAATTTCTTTTAAAAACGAAATAAATTTTGCTAGTTTTTCATGTCTTTGAAGTAGCTAATATATTTTGACGATTGTATTAACTTGACTGACTCAAATTACTCTAATTTGTAAACTTGACTGACTCATATTACTCTAATTTGTTAACTTGACTGACTCATATTACTGACTAATTTGTTAACTTGACTGACTCAAATTACTCTAATTTGTAAACTTGACTGACTCATATTACTCTAATTTGTTAACTTGACTGACTCATATTACTCTAATTTGTTAACTTGACTGACTCAAATTACTCACATTTGTTAACTAATGAAGCAGTTGAAAATAAAGTAGCCAGGGTTTTTTCATTAACAAGTTTTTTTTTTCCATTACATTTATTTCAGAGATATATTCAACCAGATTTGAAATGTGAATTTGTTTGAAACCTGACATTAGATGTTTATACAACTAAAACATTATTTTTTTCAGTAAATGAATTAATTTTCCATTAATTGTGAAAAGTTTGTACCGTTATTGGGAAAATTCTAATAATTTCTATTAATCATTAGTTTTAATTACAAGTAGATTCTTCTAACTCCAGCAAAATTCTTTCGGTTTGGCAACGCATAGGCAAATTATTTATTTTGTATTTAACTTATAGGAATATCTTATGTAATATTAACTAATTATCTTAATGCTTAAACTTATAATTTGAATTAAATAAATTTATATATTTTTAAATATTAGCAAATTTAATTCAGCGGAATATTTTCCAATCCTCTGAACAAATAAAAGTAGTATACTAAGAAGAGAAAAACTGAATTACACGATTAAGTCTACGATATACCTATAGTAGTTTTTCTTTAGTATTCTGAATATTTAAATGATTTTACTTTAAAAAGATGTTTTTAGCTAAGAAGTCCAGAAATAAATGATGTTAGAATTGTGTAATCACTAATTATCTTAATCATAAAAATAGCTGTAGTCATTAAGTTATAGATATGTTTTTGATATATATATATATATATATATATATATATATATATATATATATATATATATATATATATATATATATATATATTTATATATAAAGGGATGGATTCGATGAGGAGGGTATGAATGATATGCTATCACAAGAAATGCTAGTTCAATTTGCAGGTAGAGTGTAGCAGTTCCTATGTTACTCATTGAATAACACTGAAATAACTGCACACCTGCCTTTCTATTAGCTAACTGCCTAACTCAAAGTGCTCGATATTTGAAAACGATAACATATACATGTTCTTCTTTTAATATTTTTACAATATTAAATTGTTCCTATTAATCAGTTTCTATTCTACAATTTTCAGACCATAATATTAAATTACAAACAAAAAACTTAAAGCAGTCCCGTCAAATTCAGCGATGTTTTATTTATTTATTTGGCTCTACATAACAGCTTCTGTTCATTATCATTATGGTGCATTTGTAGTAACTATTACTGAAGAGGATAATGACCATTTGAGTTAGTTATTACCATTTGAGTTTATGACCATTAGTGTCCATTTGAGGACACTAACAATGGGAAGGTAATGTTTTCATGAATGCTTGTTTGTATTCAAAATTCACTTATAAAAAGAATTTAGTGAGTTGAAAAAAAGTTCTTGACAATGAGTGGAAGTTTCCTACTTGTGAAAACAAATGAATCCGAAAAGGCAAAGCTAGACAATTATTATTATATTTCGGGACATTTTGCCAAAAGCTAGACAATTATTATATTTGGGACTTCTTTATTTTTAATATTTTCTGTTTCTCCCATCTTTTTCAACAAAAAACTCCTAATGGAGTTTATATTTAATAGTCCAAAATGTTTAAAATTCCGTTTGAATCTCGAAATTATAGTATGCAGATAATTTAAAACAAAGTATTAAAAAAAAAAAGTAGAAAGTGAACGTCGAAATTTAGTTACAGTCATAAAAATTATGATAATCATTTACATTTTTATTTTTATATGCGGCGAGGGGGAATGTTCTTAAAGAAAAAAAGGAATTTAATATTAATAATAATAATAAAAAAAATGCACTATCTCTGAATGACTACAAGAACAAAAAAGGGCGATAACAAGCCAAAAAAAGTTTTTCAAGAAATGCGAGAAGACAGTGACCCGTCCGTCTTCCAGAAGAAGTTAGTTGATCCAGCCCGTGGACAATAATCTATCAGATTTAATCTTCCCTTTTTACAAGCAACCGACATTGACACAACCAGTTGGCTCTGTCATGTGTCCTTCTTCTTCGTTTGGCGGTTGTGGAATGAATCTGAGCCAAGTTTGGGCGGCTAGAACTGCGTCCGGAATACAGAATGGGCCCGCGGTATTACCACAAAGAACATCACTTATTTACAACTGTCAAAACTGCGACTATATTTACCGCATATCCCCGCGTTTGTTACATTCGATCCTCCGAGTCTTTGGCTACAAGAGGACGGCTCGGCTTGACATACGTATTTGTTCTCCAGTCTTTTCTTTTTCAAATCGTTATTATTTCTTCTCTTCGTTAAACAATAGTTTCTCTCTGGAATTCTTTCTTGTCAGCTGTCTCGTTGCGTAACTCTGTGCCTTTTCGACGCCTTTATCACAACCAGATGTTACCTTTTGTAACGTGTTCATTCTTTACCTAATAGTGCAGAAAGACGTATTAGTCTTGCCAAGTGATAATTAAACGCTTGCTTTTGAAAGTAAATTATACTTGCGTAGTTAGAGTTGTACATTTAACGCCAAGCAGTGTAGCGTACTAATTTAGAGTTGTAGATTTAACTTGATACAAAATGAGCGATCAAATTTACGGTGACATTTTTTTTTTTTTTTCAGTATTTTGCAAATTTAAATTTTTTGAAATGAACTAATCATATTTGTTTTGAAAAAAATAAATATTATTCAATGATGAAAGTTCAGAGTTTACGTCTTCAGTTACTTTATTTAGTCTTACATTTTTTTTTTAGATGAAGTTTTCTGTAATTAGTTTTACATAGACATTCCGTAGTTGGTATGTACCAAACCCTATAACCTTCGTAATAAAAAAATAATTGAATTCATCAAATAATAGTGGTTAAAGATAAAAGACATTTTTAAAAAATCATTATTATCAATGGAATATGGTGTACATAAAATTTTAAATGTACATGATATGAAAATTAATGTGTTTTTTTCAAATCTGTATAGTAAATACCATATTGTATTAAGTTAGCTTATATTTATACTAGTAGATAGAACTATTTCCGTTATATGTATATTTCAAACATGGAATGGATTTTCAAGACTGAATTGAAAAGAAAGAATGAATTTAAGAAGAAAGCTACTAAAAAAAGTTAACTATCGTAAGTTCAGTAGATTGAATTTGAATAGATTGAATTTAATATTATTTTCAGTAGAACTCAGTAGTTTTTATTATTGTGATTAAAGGTAAAAGACATTATTAAAATCATTATTATCCAATGAAATGTAGTGTACAGAAAAATTTAAATGTACAGGATATGAGAATTAATTAGTTCTTTCATATCTGTATAGTAAATACCGTATTGTATTAAGTTGGTTTATATTGGTAAATATTTTAATTTCATTAAGAGATATTCCACCAAAAACTACAGCATTTAATGAATTGCGGTGAAGAAAATGAGTATGATAATTAATGATTATAAATACGCAATAAAGTAAATTATGCAAACAGAAAAAATTTCTAGATAGAACTATTTCAGTTATATGTATACTTCAAACATAGAATGGAACATTTTCAAGGCTGATTTGAAAAGAAAGAATGAATTTAAGATGAAAGCTGCTAAAAAACGTTTATCATAAGCTCAGTAGATTGAATTTGAATAGGTATTCTTTTCAGTAGAACTCAGTAGATTTATTATAGTTATTTTCAGTAGTACTCAGTAGATTGAATTTGAAGTTTTTTTTTTTTTAAGTAAAACTCAGTAGATTTATTATTATAGTTGTTATCAGTAGTATTCAGTAGATTGAATTTGAATAAATATTACTTCCATCAATTACTGAGAGAGAAATATGCTTCACATTAATAAAATAGGGAAAACGGACGTCAGAGAATAAAACACTAACTGGCTTCAACGTAATTGGCGTTAGCAATTTTTGATATTGAAACAATTGTGTATAAACCATTTTTAAGCATAGTTCAGATCTTAATGTGATTGTTACTAATAATCTAAATTAAAGTTGGTCTTAAGAGAGATTTTTTTTTATTTTATCATTCATTGTTATTTATTTTCAAATATATATTAAAGATAAGCAGAAAAATTGTGACAAAAGTCCTTATCTTCATACTAAAAATAAGCTTTTTTACGAGTTTTACGAGTTACTGATCTTATCGCTGGCTATATTATGCGCCAGCAATCAAATTCATATGCTTCAGCATGCTTTGTGGTTTTTATCAACTAAGAAACAGATTCATTACTTGATTGTTATTCTCTATATAACTTATTCTTTAATTTGCATGCTCAAAAGTTTCCCATTTTTAAAAAAAAATAAAGGAAATTTTGAATTGAGAAGCGAGTATTATCTTTCTCAATTACTCTGAACTAAAATTTTATGCCTTTTCCATTTTAACTTCGAAATATATTTTTAGATTAAAATGTGACAGATTTATTGTTTGCATACATAATCAGGGAATAATGTAACATCAATTTATAAGCAAACATTTTTTTGCCAGTTTGTTAAAAATACTGTCGGAATGCATTTTTTTCCTTATCTTCAAAAACATATATATTTTATTGTCTATTAAAAATTATTGGTGTAAGATTTTACATCGAATATACAATCCTTATCTTTACGATTGAAGGCAGATGTTTGCTGTTTTTTCATGCCATCTATTATTTTTCTTTTTTATAATTCACGCATATAATTAAACATAGTTCCACCAAAAGTGTATTATAAATTGCAGCTACTGATAAACAAAAGTCTATTATGAGACCTTCAATTATTAAGTTTCGCATCAATCAAAGGGTGATCTCAAAATTAATTGATAATAGTTAATTCAAGCATATAATTAAACATAGTTCCACCAAAAATAAGTAGTGTATTCTAAAATGGCTAATAATATTAACGAATGTTTTTTATGAGAGCTTCAATTATTAAGTTTCGCATCAGTCAAAGGATGATCTCAAAATACTTAATTGATAATAGTTAATCATAGTTATACACGCATCTAATTAAACATAGGTCCACCAAAAATATATTGTGTGTTATAAATTTCACCTAATGATATTAACAAAGGTCTTTTATGAGAACTTCAATTATTAACTTTCCCATCAATCAAAGGAGGATCTAAAAATACTTAATTGATAATAGTTAATATAATTGGAAATAGTTAATACTTAACTATTTCCTCTATATTTATATATATTTTTAAAGAATCTGCCAAATTCAAACGAAAACCAGTTAAGTTCCTATGGGCAAAAATAACATCGAAACCTCCCCATAATCACAAATGTATTAAATTAACAACTTGTATTTACAGAAAATATATAAGAAAACAAAAAGAAGTTACAATTAAAATTAAAAATTACAATAATCAAGAAAGATAAGAAAATACATCTTATCATATAAATATTAAGAATTTTAATTGTCATCTAGCCGAATTATGTGAACATTTTCCCATTTTTTTAATATTTTTAAAAATAGGTAAAATATTTAAAAAAATTGATTTTCTTAAGATAAATTCAAGTTATTTATTTTCAAAACTAGAATTACCAGACGAAAATTGCCAAGAAAGAAAGAAATTCGAGATTTTTAACGATTCATAAGTATATTTATAAACTGTGATAAATTGAATTTTTCATTTGCCTTAGAAAAAATTAAATCTATAAATTTGTAAAATAATAAACAAAAAGCGAATTTATTTTAATTTTATACTTAACAATTTATAGTAATAAAATTCATCCCTCTAACTATACTTTTTTAAAATATTTCTGTGAAATACAGTAATTTTTAGAAAAAACACTAAGTTTAACTATTATGAACGTTAACTAAATAGTACTATTAGTTTAACTATTAAATTAACATAAAATATTCCATTATACGGCGCTTTTCTTCGGTCTTTGTTGCAAAAATATCAAACAGGAAAAGTCCTGTAATATATATATAGGTTCATGATTTCCTATCAAATTCAAAATTTTTCAACAACTATCATCAATCTGAAGGAAGAAATATGAAACACACATTTGTATAAAAGTCTATATTTTATTACATAAATGTTATAAACCAACTTTGAAAAATATGTGTAAACAGTCACAATTTTAATTCGTGGGCGTGATTCGTGACCTGGGTAGCTAGAATACTAGTGGGTTTAGGTTGGAATCCGTTGACAGCGTTGATGTAACGCTGATTTCAAAAACGAAGAGACTCTATAGTGATTCCGACAATATATATAAAATGTCTCGCATTGATAATCAGGCTGCCTGATAGGCAATTTTGCGACTTTCTTCTGTTCAACAATTAAATGCGAGACATCTAAAAGTTCTCCCAGCATCACGTCGGTGGGCAATTAGTGGTATAGATCAGTGAAGCACACTGATGTTTAATAAAAATGATAATCACAAGAATTAAAAATAAAATAAAAGTGATTGCAGTATTTACAGCAGTAAAAATAAATAAAAAGAAAAAAAATAACATAAAATAAAAAAAGCAATTGCATAAAAAGTAAAAGAAGTGTTAATTAGCAAAAGTTAATTTTCACGTTAAATTTTTTAACTTGAAAACGTTACAAGTTAAACAAGAAGCAATTATCCACATTACCTTTTGGCAATTCCGTGAGTCGGACACGTGCTTTTTAAGAATCATTGTTCTAAACTAGACGCATTACAATTTGAGAAAAAATAATATATATTATTTCAATTAATTATTCGGATTGTTAATGTGTCCTACGTGAAATAGTTTTTGTTTATTTAAATCAGAAAATATATATTTGAATCAGCCAAATTAAATATAGAAGAAAAACGATATTTTGAGCTAACCTCTATTTTTTTCCAGTAAAGTGTTTACAGCCGTACGACACAAATTATACACGCTTCAAATTTTTAACAGTAGGGGTAACAGTCCATCTGAGTTCCCTCATTCTACAGATGACTGAATAAAAAAAATAATTAAAAAAATTCTATTAAATTCACTGCTTCGTAACCTGCTGCGTAACAAATGTTATTAATAACGATTGTTTCTTTGGAATTATTTAATATAATAACTACTTTTTAATAACAAAATGTATAAAAAGGCAATTTTTAGGGTTCATTGGGCTTCATGATTAGGAAGAATTATATGAAATAGAAAGAAAAAAAAAAAAATATCTCGAAACAACTAGGCATTGTTGTATTAAAAATTAAGATATTAGAAATTTTTATATGAAACTCTTTAAAGACTTCTTAAGAGTTTCAAAGGCTATCAGTATTAATTATTAATACTTAAAAAACTAATTTCCAACAATTCACCAATTTTTTGAATGTTGATGTCAATAACAATATTTGAATCAATTTCACACATAATCTCTTTTCTTTTTATTAGTTTGGAATATATCAAGATTTAGGTTGAATCTATTGAGTTTTATTTAGTCAATTAAAAAATTACATTGTTTCTGATGTTAAATTTTAAGATTATAAATAAATATCATAGATTTTTAAAACTATATCAGAAAAAAATTGTTAAATGGTAGTAGCAATATCTTAAGATATTAGAAACTTTTATATGAAATTCTTAAAAACTTCTTAAGACTTTTAAAGGCTATTAGTATTAGTTATTAATATTTAAAAAACTAATTTCCAATAAAACCCCAATTTTTAAATGCTGACGCCTGTAACAATATTTCGATCAATTTCGTAAATAATCTCTTTATATCCTTTCTTTTTTTTTTTTTTTTAGTTAGTAATACATCGAGATGTAGGTTTAATTTATTGAGTTTTATTTAATCAATTAAAATTAATAAATTTTCCTGGTTATACTGACGATAACTTTTAAGATGATAAATAAATATCTTAGATTTATAAAAGTGTATCAGAAAACATTTGTTAAGTGGTAGTAGTAATATCTTAAGATATTAGAAATTTTTATATGAAACTCTTCAAAGAATTCTTAAGAGTTTCAAAGGCTATCAATAATAATTATTAATACTTAAAAAAAAATAATTTCCAATAATACCCTAATTTTTTTTTAATGTTGCCGTCTATAACAATATTTCCATCAAATTACATTACTGCTACCACTTAACAATTGTTATGGTAGTAGTAATATCTTAAGATATTAGAAACTTTTACATAAAGACTTCTTAAGAGTTTCAGAGGCTATCAGTATTAATTATTAATACTAAGAAAATTAATTTCAATAATACCCCAATTTTTTAATATTGACATTTATAACAATATTTCCATCAATTTCACAACTAATCTCTTTTTCTTCCTTTCTGTTTTTTAGTTAGGAATATGACGAGATGTATGTTGAATCCATTGAGTTTTATTTAATCGATTAAAAAAGATACATTGTTTCTGGATATACTGATGATAAATTTTAAGATGATAAATAAATATCTTAGATTTATAAAATTGAATCAGAAAACAATTGTTAAGTGGTAGTAGTAATATCTTAAGATATTATAAACTTTTATATAAAACCCTTAAAAGACTTCTTAAAATTTTCAAAGGCTGTCATTATTAATTATTAATACAATAATGCCCTAATTTTTCAATAATGCTGAAATAATTTTCCATAATGCCGTAATTTTTTCAATAGTGCCGAAATAATTTCCAATAATGCCCTAATTTTTCAATAATGCCGAAATAATTTCCAATAATGCCTAATTTTTTTAAATGTTGACGTCTATAACAATATTTCCATCATTTTCACAAATAATCTCTTTTCTTCATTTTTTTTGTTAGTAATATATCGAGATGTTGGTTAAATCTATTGAGCTTTATTAAATTAATTAAAAAATAACATTGTTTCTGGTGATACTGATGATAAATAAATATCTTAGATTTATAAAACAATTGTTAAGTGATAGTAGTAATATCCATTTTCACAGTTCAGTGAATTATCTCAATTATCTAATAAAATACTCCGACAAATCTTTATTGTGATTTCTTTTTCTTTTTCTTAATCTAAAAGGCTTTCATCTTCAATTACGTTCTACTTGCTTTCATACGCCATTCTGGTAACTTAAAACGATAATATTTGATTTGATTGAACGCGGAAACGAATTCTAAGGTTCACTTGAAAGACATCTGGATTTATTTCAACGATTCTCTTTTACTGTACCCCCTCCCCCTACACTCAATTAGGCGAAGCGATCTTATTTCTTGCTTCTCGATATCTTACAGTAAAAAGCTTTTATTTTTATTCATTTCTTAGAACTTTTTTTGGTTTTAGTTTTATCACTGAAACTGATCCATTGAAGCTGACTGACTATCATTAGTGCCTTAGTATACTCCACGCTAAAGAAGTCTAGAAAAATATTTCTAATATGTTTGAGCTACTTTTTTACGCAGGCAGTAGTTTATTTATCTTAGGATCATGACTATCTTCTACCTACTACTCGCCAACTGAAAAGCATTATCTAAAAGTTTACGATTGAAATTAATGATGCGAAAGAGCGAAAATGTTTAGATGAAGAGAGAGAGTAATTTTTTTTATTTTAATACTTGTAAATTTGCAAGTTTTAAGAGTCGGTTAACTGGTTTTGATCTACGCAAGATAAAATGGGATGGAATAATTTATGTCTTATCTACTTCATTCATTTTCATCGTAGAGCTGTTAATGATGCAGGCGATACGGCGCACTTTCAATTCGAATAAAAGATAATGAAGCGGTTAAAATTAGCATGATAAAGTTGAAATGCAGAAGAATATTTGCACTTTTACAAGAAAAACATCCGTAAAGATTAAGAAACAACGTTGTTCGGGCTAATAGAATTATATGACTTACATTTTATGCTATAGAATTGTATGGCTTACATTTTATGCTAAGTTAATTGTGTAATAATTAAAAATTATTGGAAGTTAATTGCTTATTTCTAATTATTGCTTATTTCTGAGATGGAATAGTTTATACCTTAATAATAATGTTATAACCTTTAATAATGTTATTCAGGCTAATAGAATTAAATGGCTTTCATTTTATGCTAAGTTAATTGTGTACTAATTTTAAAAGATTCTGACAATAAAAAATTATTGGAAGTTAATTGATTATTTCTGGGATGGTATAGTTCCTGCCTTAACTACTTCATTCATTTTCATCGTAGAGTTGCTAATGATGCAGGCGATACGACGCACTTTCAATTCGAATAAAAGATAAGGAAGCTGTTAAAATTATCATGATAAAGTTGAAATGCAGAAGAATATTTGCACTTTTACAAGAAAAACATTCGTAAAGATTAAGAAATAATTTTATTCGGGTTAATAGAATTATATGGCTTACATTTTATGCTAATTTAACCGTGTAATAATTTTAAACCAGATTCTGATAATTAAAATTGTTGGAAATTAATTATTTATTTCTAATTAATTTTAAATTTAATTTACAAAATGCTATTTAAAAATCCGATAGAAACTTTAAAATAATTTGAATAACATAGAAATAAATAGGTATAACATAAACTCAGACTGTTTCAAATAAAAGTTTGATGTTTTAAAAAATGACTAAACTATATTTATACATGCTTGTGGAAATTTTATTTTATAACTAAATGTATAACCCAGAGAAAATTTTCAAAGACGATTATAATACAATTGTAAGATAACAGCAGCTATATTTTATTGTTTAAACAACAGAAAAACTTTAATATTATATCTCCATAGAACACGAACACCTTGATAAATAAAATAAAAATGAGTTAATAAAAATGAAAAAAAAGTTAAAAGCTCTTACATCATTGCTGACTAAAATTATTATTACTCAACGCAAGTAAAACTCTTTATGCTTGTTTATTTTTATATTAACTTAATTTCTTATTGTCTTTTAGTCAAATCTGGTTCTAGATCTACATAAAACGTTAATTACCCCTTTACTTCACTTGCAATAAACTTTTTGATTAGCGCATTCAAATTTATTTAATGATTCTGAAGTAGCGCTTTCATTTTGTGAAGGCTTGGCGCTCAAAATAAGCAACAAGTTCATCGCCAACTAAGGAACCCAGCAACCCAAGATTCCTGCTTTTCATACCGATTCTTTTTCTTTTCTCCATATTTCTTCTTTTTTTTTCCCCTCAGCTTCTCGTGATATACAAAAGAAGTCAATATGATAAATCTCGTAGCGCTAAGACCACGAATTAAACGCTATTATTCAAAGCCGTGAAATTGAAAAAATGAAACGAATTGGAATTGCACACGGCAATCTTTAACAACTAGAAAAGTCCTCGATTTTTTAATGACTCTAATCCGAAATAGACAGATCGTTTTTTCTTTTTGCCTCCCAAAACTTTTTTGCCTCCCAAAACTTTTTGTAATAATTTCTTTCTGGCTACTTTTTTCCGCGGCCAACAGTAGAGCGTATGATTTCACCACGTAACAGTCTTACAATGCGATACGCCAGTTTCCACCAAAGCGGATGTTGGAACGAGTGCAACAAATGAGTCGTCATTTTACGAAGGGTTCATTTGTTATCAATTATGGTCATTTGTTGAAGGGGCGACAGCAACGCAAGCGGCAATCCTTTTGAAAAGAAGTCACGCCGAAAAGCGTCATCTCGTTAACACGTTTTTCATTAAGTACAAAGATCCACGGTCTTGTAGATCTATTGTTCCCTCCAAAAACTT
This sequence comes from Caerostris extrusa, assembly GCA_021605095.1. Taxonomy (NCBI): domain Eukaryota; kingdom Metazoa; phylum Arthropoda; class Arachnida; order Araneae; family Araneidae; genus Caerostris; species Caerostris extrusa. Next base: position 60,303 of record BPLR01008621.1, on the reverse strand, counting down.
AACCTGATCGACTTTTGATGGTGAGCATTACTACGGTACACACAATTGCCAACCTCACGAAACAGAATGCTACAAAGGGATGATCAGTTTGGGAGTTCGTGGTTAAGGACATCGTTTGAGTAATTCTTTGGGTGATCTAAGTAGCAGCATCACACATACATTTCGTTAAGTAGCATTTCTGTGTAACATATTATTTTGCTAAAGAAAATTTACTACTTGGGAATTTTAATAGAATGGGTGGATATAATTTTCCTTAAAGTACCGGGTATAATTAACCTCAACCTTTCATATTGCTGTAGCACGTTTCGTCATTATAATGAAAGACACCGTGGCATTGATTTGATGTTTTTAGTACAGGGTGCAGACATTGTTTCCTTTCTTATTGGACTTCGAAGGTCAATGTATCTGAAATTGGTGATTTTGTACTTTATTGAATAGTTTATGAACAAATACAATGTTAAAAATAATTTAATAAACACTTTCTTAACTGGATTAATTGTTATTAAAGCTTAAACAATTTTTTTAAGTAAGAAATGGTAATTTAAAATTACCTTCAAATAATTTTTAATATTTAGATGCGATGTCTTTTTTGTCAATAAAGGTAATACGAAATCCGTTACAAAATAAAAATAATGAATGGATTGAATTTAAATTTTCATATATAAATTTACTTTTACTAAAATCTTAAGTGTCAAAATATGCCTCAAAAGATTTAATTACAATCTTGAAATGGAGATAAAAACCTGGATCAAATATTGTTATAAACACAAGCTGGACTTGTAAATGATAGGTAAAAATAATTTTTAATGATGAAGATTTTTTTTTATATTTGCAACATTTTTATTTAAAGATTCTTAAACTGTTAATTTGTATCGTTGTATTCTATCACCTTTTGACAAATTATTTTACACGAACAAAAACTTATTTATTTGCATATCACAACTATAAATAAATCAATGAAGTCCCATTTTGAATTAAAAAGCTTTTAAAATTGCCGTTTTCCCCAGAAGTTGAGCCTTCAAAGCTTATTAATTTTTTTTTTATTAAGAAATGATAATTCAAAGCTGAGCTTTATTTATTTGTTCTATCACCATTATTGTGTATTACTGTGGCTTACCACTTTGACTACTGAATATTGCAATGCCAGTTTGTTGTTGTTTTCTATATTATGTTACAAAATGCTCTTGTATTTTATTTGAAATTTTATAATTATGGAATCAGCATTTTATATTCTGAAATTCTTTAAATAAATTAACAATATTATCAAAATCATTGAAAGATTTGCTACAAAAATTATTAGATTTTTTTTTTTCTTTTAGCTTATTTCATGCTTATTTTGTGATTAATTTCTTTGAAACTTAGATTAATTGTTTTTAACATTTTGGAAGTAGGTATATCAGAATTCCTTACTCTTTACATATACGTACAGCTGATCTTTATTTAATTGCTCTTTCACCATTATAATGTATTGCTGAGACTTACCATTTTGACTACTGAATACTGTAATGCCAGTGTTGTTGTTGTTTTCTATATTATCTTACGAACTGCTACATTATGTTACAAACTTATCGTAACCATCTATTAAAATTCAAAAATAGTCACATGAACACTTTCTATGCTATTTCAAAATTCCTTTGTGTTTCAGCATACAATGCATTTTTGCAAACATACGAAAACTCTTACAATGACAAATGCTAAATCAATAATTTTAATAAATATGATTTTTGGTGATGTAATAGTTCTTCTGTTGAGAAAGAAAGAAGAAACACTCCCATATTTTATAAAGGAATATTATTATAATTGCTACAGGGACAAATGCTGAATCTATAATTTAAATAAATGTGATTTTTTTGTTGATGTAATCGTTCTTCTGTTGAGAAAGAAAGAAGAAACACTCCCATATTTTATAAAAACAATATCATTTGATTATCATAGCTAACAGAGTACTAATTGTAATTTTTATGTTAAAAAATTTATCTGTATCTTAAATGGTTCGTTTCATGTAATATATACACGGTGACTTTTAACGGGAATGGAACAAACTTTGGGACAGCTTACTAAAGAAATGCATTTTTTTGTAAAAGAATGTATAGACAGTAGTTGCCAGTTGAGGCACGAATAGAAAAAAATGAGACATCATAATAAAAATATAGTTTATTTACAGCATCATTGCAAAGTGCTTCTTTGATTCAGTGTTTACAATAAATGCTGAAAATTGCGTTCGCCAACAATAATACATGCTTGGTAGCGTCGAAGGAGTGCGTAGGTAATTAGCACTGGTGTGTCTGCTAATTAGACACACGAATTCAAATTAATTAATAAATAAATTTAATTGAATATGAATAAAATTCAACTAAATGCGAATAAAATTCAATTAAATGAAACTCATTTACATTATTAAATATTAAAAAAAGCTATAATGGAATAATTTGAAAATTTCGAATTTTTTCATTCCCATAAAATTTTTGGAAATTGTTTTGTAATTGGATAGTTTAGCACTACTAATAATTGATAAGTGAATAGTTACTGTAATATAATTAACGGGGCTTTTAGTAAGGTTAAGTGTAATTGAGTGGCCTTTTTGTGAGTAACTTTGCATAATTTAACCTGCTAATAGTAACATAAATTATCTGACATTAGTTTAAAGAAGTAAACTAAAGAAGTATAATCCTTCGTGAAATTGCTTAACATTTTTTTAAAATTTGTGTAATCAGTAATCCTAAATTGTATTGACTGTTTTCAATGAGAAATTTTATTAATTATTATATTTCAATACTAAGAATAACGTATATTTGAGCTTATGTTATTCATGTTATACATATCTTTTAAATGTAGTTAACATTAACCCAAAGGATAGGGCTAACTTTTAAATTTCTGTTGTCGTAAATTTCTTCTGTAATTTACGTTTTCAGAGAAAAATACTTTGTTTGGTCTGTTAAAATTTCATTTGTTGAATTTCTTTAAATATTTTTGCGTATAATATCGGAACTCTGTTACGATATCAATTGTTTAAAAGAAATTAGTACCATTAAATTTATCTTATCAACTGGTTTTTGACTCATTTCTTGATCAAAAGTTTTTTACAACCTTTAACGAATTTTTTACTTCAATGCTTCAAAATAACAAACTATTCTTAACTATCCTAAAATATGTCAGAAATCATCACACTTTAAAAAAAAAAATTTGTCGGAAATCTTAAAGAACTCCGGGTTGATGAAATGCTTTTTAAAAATGTATTGAACCAGAAATACAATTTATTAAGTCTTTGAAAGACTTCATTAAAAAAGACTGGCATTTCAACATCGGCGCATAAATACAACCCTTTTTGTTGCGGCGTCCATCAAAATGGTAATTAACTGTATGACAATTAAATACTTAATTAAGATGTCTGCCGCGTGACTCAATTTCTTTCACAAAAAAGGCCTTTCGGCAATGAAGAATCAAAAGAGCAAACAGATTTTTTCCAGGAAAATATGAGATTAGAATAACTGAATTTTTTTTTTTCCAATGATGAGTCAGAAACGATTGAGAATCCTATGTTTCTGTTTCATATATTTTAATGGATTGCGAATTCTAATTGTTTTTGATTATCAGAAACATAAAAGTAATTATTATTTCATACTTTTTAATATTGCAAAAAAAAAAAAAAAAATACAAAGTTGTCAATGATCAAACATATGTTTTATCCTACATAAATAATACTTACCTCGACTTAAACAATTAAAAATTTTTTTTTATAATTATTTTATGATGTTTTTTGAAATTCTTGAGTTGCTGATAATAATAATAAAAATAATTGTAAAATAATTGTATATAAAAAATACAAAAAAAATAATAAAAATAAAATAAAAAATAAAAAAATAATAATTGTAATATAAAAATAATTGTAAACATTAATTTAAATATGAGTTGCTTGAAGATGCTCTTGCTGAAACGTAGGCGGCCTAATGGCTAACTGGCTAGTTCTCTGGTCGTTGATATCACAGGCTTCAGGTTAGAATGTTGGAGATAACATGGACGTTTGTTAGTGGTTCAGAATCCACGTTAAACTGTAGGTCCCGGTCTAATTAGCCCAAAGTGTGCATAAAATGACCGTAGAGCTACAAAAACCAATGCGGAAATGTATAATTTACATAAAAAGTTCTTTATCTAGTTGTAAATCTTTAAGGTAATACATCTCCACAATTTATATGTTACATGACTTAAGCAGCTATTTCAGTTAATAATATTTTTATTCGAAGCTCTTAAGAATACAAATTATTTCAAGTAAGCTGATATAATTTAATAAAAAATGTCTTCAGTTTTACATATACCTGTATGAATACATAATAATAAATGAACGTTATGAATAATGTGACCATAAGTTCCGTTTTGAACCACTCCGACTTGAACCATTCCGTAACCTGTCCCGTTGCCCCTAAGCACAGATTCGGGACGCCAATGTGTTTCGTTTTCAGAAAAAAAAAAAAAAAAAGCTCACAGCGGTAATTTTTTTTAAGGCAAAAAAAAAAAAAAAAAAAAAAAAAAAAAAAGAATGAAAGAAAGAAAAAGAGACGCCTAGTGTTGTGGTGGTGACGACATGCGGGCTTGCGCAAGTCTTCTCACACGTATGTAAAATGGTCAGATGGTCAGATACCAGCAAACTCGTTCAAAATTGCAACAAACCACTGTTTACACCTTGTAACCACTGTAATCCTTTGTTAACACCACTGCAACAAAATGGTTGGAGTGGTGTTAACAAAGAAAATGAAAACTATTGCTGCGTTCTATAAAATAAGCGAAGAATATTTGGAACAGTGGCTTTTGTTTTTCGAGAATTAGAAATATTCAAATGAGTGAATTTAACCAAAATACTTATGTGGGTTAAATTTACTCAGAAATTTTAAAAGTAAGAGCGTATTGAATGAAAAGGATTCATTAATTGTTAACTTAAGTACGCAAGTATTTCATAAGTATTCCCTTATTTCTAACTACATTACATCGTGAAAAGTAATCAATGTTATAACCAAAATATGCGTTAGATGGCATTGTTCAAACACTCTCGCATTAATAATTTGAATCAGTTTAACTTTCAGATAATTATTGAATTTTTTTATGTTTGCAAGGCATCTTTATGCTTTTTATGTTTGCAAGGCAAAGAAAAGGATCTTTTTTGTGTGAACACGTTGTTGACAAGCGAGAAAACACAATTGAAGAACACAGTTCTTGAAGATATGTTAACTACCAAAGTAAATTTTACGAAATTCTGCCAAGAATTTCGTTCGTATCAGAAATCACAACAAGAATACTCAAGCAAATTTGTTCTTACTCTTAAATTTGTTCATACTCTTAATAAGTGATATTTATTAAAGAAACATGTTCAAGTTTAAATAAATATTTGCTTGTATAATACCAGTTCCAAATTACAACCATTTATAAATTTTTGTCTCTGATGGCAGTTATTTACCAAAATTAGAAATTGTACAAAAATTTCTATAAGTTTAATTTCATTTACAATTTTTTAAGGTAAATTTTTTCATTAACTGATCTTAACTAACTTGATTTTTAACTACTTAATTATTGTACCATAGATTGATTTCGTTAACTATTTAACTATTGTACCATATATTGATTTCGTTAACTATTGTACTCTTAATTTGATATAATATAATATTTGATAATTTAATATTTTTAACATCTTCTAAACTTTTGTGGTTTATTACAAAATAATTATTATTGTATGAAAAGAAAAGATTTTTCATTCTGATTAAAAAGATGTAGAAAACATGTCCTGTTTTTAGAAATAATTTCATTTTCGCTTACATCATATAAAATTACAAATCAATTTGCTGTCATCCTATAAAATTTGCTAATTATGTGATGTAACTTACCTTTTAAGTCTCTAATAGACAAGTGAAAATGTTGCCGAATTTACTTTTAGATAAAAAAAGTAATATTTACCTTTCTTCAATTGAAATTCAAAACGTAGATAAGAAAACAATCAATAAATAGAACTCTTCTTAGTTTCATCAAACATTTTAATGCATATCTAATATGTTTTCAAATAAACACAATAATACAAAAGAAAAGATTTGAAAAACTTACATTTAAATATCTTGATTTTATGAAATATAATCCAAAAACTTGTAAATAAAATTAATAAAATTCCACAAAATTTAATTAGTGACATAGACAGAAAAACAAACTGTTGTTTAAATTCATTATCAAATAAACGAATGAATTTTTTACTGGCCATACTTTAATATTATTGATTTGGATTAGTTTTCATTAGAAAACAAAATACAGCAATATTAAGAAAAATATTTTAAATAATATATTAGGTTGGCAAAAAAGTTTTACTCTTTTAAATCATAATTATTTTACAAAAGTGAATTATTTTATTAGAATTAAGTTATCCTGTGTATTATATCATAACACCAAAATAAATTCTTTCATTGTATAGTTGTTTTCATACATACATGGAAGATTAATATGTTCTTTTTAATTCGAGTTTCAAGGAATATTAATTTAAAATGTATCTTTGGTATAAAAATAAATTTTCTAAGATAAATAAAATGACCTAAGCATCTGCACAATATTTAACCAAAACTTTTAAACCAAATTAAAAAATAATATCTTTCTGCAAGGTTGAATATGAAAAGAACAACAATAAAAAGCTGCTAGAGCAGGAAAAATGTTAGTTATGATATATACTGTCAACGTTTGTAAAATTTAAAGAGAGAAATTAAAAATAATTTTTAACAAATATTGTAGAATGCAACACTAAATGGTTTGCATCTTTATTCATTCAAAAAAGAAACAAAAAAAAGGATTTTAATTAGTGATTTCTAAGTCAATGATTATATGCCGCAAATGAAACTTCTGTAGTAATTTAACTCTAGCTCAGAAATCAAATTAGCTATCTAGCTCATCAAATTCAATCTCAACAATCTTTGTCAAAAAGATTCAGCTGCCGAAAATATGCTTGATAAGTAAATGATTTCGAATCTTTTTTATTGACATTTTTTATTATTTCATTTGAATTTTTTTGAAATAATAATGACAATTTTATTGCAATTTAAATATAAACCAAAAATTATTATTTTGTACTTAAAAAGGAACAAAAACAATTTGCCATACCTAATGTAACTTGAATTACTTTATGTTAAATACTAACAGACACTTGTTAAAAATAAAAAACATAACACTAACAAACTAGAATAAGATTTTTTTTCTACTCACATTTTTCATTATTTACATTGCATTTTACTGAAATCAATAGTTTGAGTCTTATTAGAATACAATACTTACATGACAAAGCATATCAAACACTTAGTTTCCATCATTTTCTTTCTTATTTTTTTACAAATACATAATTTCTTAGCATCTTAAGCCTTCATAACTAAATATGTAATAATTCTCTCTGAAGTTCACTTACCGTAATCAATAAACATGTCAAGCCTCGAAAAATATTTGAAAAATATCAGTTGCTATACAAAGAATTTTAATATTGAAAAGAAATGTTTTTGAAATAAATAATACGAGCTGGAAAACTTTTGATTCAATCAAATATATTTCTGATCATTGAACATTTGGTATACATTCATGAAAGACTCGTTGGTTTGTCATATAACGGCTCCAAGTAACAATTTTAAAAACAGAGTTCGTTTAAAAATCCTTGACAGTTTAAGCCATTTCATGTATTTACAATTCTGTGAGGCTGACTATTACAATAATGTATTTCAAACATCTTAGATGTTCTGCAATCTGTTTGTACACACTTGAAAACAAAGTTAAGTTCTTTGATTCCAGTAGAATTCATGTCATCTTGGACATAATGTTAATCCTGTCATTTGAGCTGAAGGTGGTATGCAATATGGCTGTAGAAGTGTTGTACCAGGAATTTTTCCATAGGCCCCTATAGGTGAAAGGAAAGCATTTGCCACTGCAGAGGGTAAACCAGCAAGAGGTCCTCCATGCTGAATTTGGAGAGGAGATGGTAGTGTTGGGTAAGGTCTGGACGCCATGCGCAGTTTTTCAATCTCTGCTTCTTTAAGCCTTTTCTCTTTGGCTCTACGATTTTGAAACCATATTTTGACTTGAGTCTCAGTTAGACTGAGCGATGATGAGAACTCTGCTCTTTCCGCTATCGAAAGATATTGCTTAGATCGAAATTTGCGCTCCAGAGCTAAGAGTTGTTGAGTTGTGAAAGGAGTCCTTGGTTTTCTATTGCTTTTATGCCTCCGCAGATGACAAGTTAAAGGGGCTGGCTTTGGCGATGCTCCTTCAGTGCCTAAAAAGAATTAAAACATCATCAACAAGTGTTTTATTAAACGTTTCTAAAGATCATGATTGAGAAATTAATTTTTGAAAATTTTGTAAATTGTAGAAGGATAAAACAACATGTAATAAAGTAACATAAACAGTGACATTTTCAAATCAGAACATAATAGTATTAAAATTGTGTTAAACGGAATAGAAAGTTTTTAAAAATCAGCTTATTAAATAATTAAAATAGAGTTTTACAAATTTATAACATAATGATTATAAACTTATTTATAATATTTATTTTAAGATGAAACAGTTTGTTATTCCAAAAGATAAAAAAATTAAGAATTTTAAACAAATGATACAAAAGTAATTTTAATCTTAACAACGTGCGTATATTGATCAAATGAAAATTAAATATAAATTTATCTGCTGACAAATTTGAAACAAATAAATTTTTTATATCTCATTTCTCATTGAAAAAGTTTAAAACGCCTAGTACATTATTAAAAAATATACTTCATAAATTTTTCAATTAAGTGAATTTATAATAAAAATTTAAATTTTCTTCATGAAATCTGTCAACATTTAGAAGTTGCATGCTATTTATTAGAGTAATTTTTTTTTTTTCCACTTTCGAAATCCTTACTTTTATCCTTATACTTCCTTTTTTTTTTTTTTGAAATCCTTACCTTACTTTATAATTATATACAACAAAAATGCTTAGTTAAAGTTTTTAAATTTGTTTTATAAATATATTTTTTGATGGAAAAAATATGTTCACAATTCTGCAGTTCTAATAAAGGACATAATAAGAAATGAGCTCCAAATGCATTTACAGAATACCTAATATGAGCACATTATCCACTAATAATAGCTTATGAATCACAAAATGTTTCTTCATTTTCTATAATCACAAAAAAAAAAAAAAAAAATAATAATAATAATAAGTTCACAATTCTAATAAAGGACATAAGAAATGTGCTCAACATGCATTTATAGAATACCTAATATGAATACGTTATCCGCTAATAATAGCTTATGAATCACAAAATGTCTCTTCATTTTCTATAATCACAAAAAAGTAAATTTACAACTCTAATAAAGGATACAATAAGAAATGCGCTCTACATGCATTTATAGAATACCTAATATGAGTACATTAACCGCTAATAATAGCTCATGAATCACAAAATGTTTCTTGATTTTCTATAATCACAAAAAAAAAAAAAAATAATAATAATAATAATAATAAGTTCACAATTCTAATAAATGACATAAGAAATGCGCTCAACATGCATTTATAGAATACCTAATATGAGTACGTTATCCGCTAATAATAGCTTATGAATCACAAAATGTCTCTTTCTTTTTCATGAATCTTGACTTTCAGTTTGTTATAGTCTATTTAAAGGCCTACTGGTTATTTCTTATTCACGTCATTTCTATAGATGAAAGTAAGATAAATTCATTAAGTAAAAAATTTAAAACATTTGAAGACGTGAATTCCACTTACACATAGAGAGAAAATAGTTATTATTTTACTTTTTCGACAGTCTAAACGAGTGTTTTCCACTACATTGCAACTAATAAATTTTTAAATGGTTATAGATATTTTTAATTAGGTAAAGGAAATTTAATAAATAAAAATTTTGAAGAATCTCTTTAAGTTTTTGAGGGGATACCATAACTTTGTAGTATCATCATTATTAACGGTAATTTAACGATAATAATAATGCAAATAAACGATGCCAATTATAATGAAAATAATGTGAACGATGTTATTAATGAAGTAAAAGATGTTAATAATAATGAAAATAACGTAAAAAATTTTATTAATGAAGTAAAACATGTTAATAATAATGAAAATAACAGATGTTCTTTAAATTACAATAAAAAATACCATCACTAAAATTGTATTCACAAATGCATTATTATACAAATCGGAATTTATTGCTATTATATTTTCGAGATTAATATAATTTATAAATAATTGCTGTGATTTGTTTAATATTACTTGTCTCGAAATTAATATTATAAATCTTAACAACCAACAACAAAGACAAATTATATTACTTTACATTCGAATATGTGGTATTCATTTGAATAATTTCGCAACATTTATTGAAACGTGCAACTTTCTATTACTTTTACATTCAAACCTATCTATAAAAGAAAGAGCCCTGCATTGAAAAGGTAATAAATGTTTTTAATTTGCAATAGACGCCGTGGCATTTGACTTCTTGAACTTCTTATCTTAATTAAGTCTCGAGTTTTCGATTCAGAGGGGAATTGTCTGCTGTGGTCGGCTCTCCCGTCTTGAAAGCCGGCAAAAAACGACGCAATAATTCCGCTCGACTTCAACTGCCTTTCATAAGCTTGAAGTAGGCGGGCACCGCACTACCAATTCAATGGGCAAGTTAGCACTAATCGCCTTCCAATAGCCGGCCCAACAGTTAGTTGTCTCATTTAAAACAGATTGATTGCATTTTGCCCTTCGCTTAAGTTCCAGGCGTGTTGGGAAGCGATTTCTCAGTGGTCACCGTTAACAGTAATTCTAACTGATGAATGTTAGGCTTTCACGAAAACTAAGATTCTTTTACTACGTAAGATGGAAGCTCGGCACGAAAAGGTTTGTTTAAAACTAAAATTTCGGTGGACAAACATCACGCGATTATTAAGATATGTTTTCCTTTCAAAGTTGGTGGAAAATACGTATGAATTATTTTATCACAACAAAAGATAATCTGTTAAATATTGAATTCTGTTCAAAAAGGATTAGTGCGAAAAATGTAATTTGGTAGTCAAAAGTCAGATGGATAAATGGCACAGAAGATTCAATTTATTATATTATTTTTATTTCTCGCAATAATTAATATAATCGAGCATTGAATCAATAAGCAACAGAGAGATAGTAATGATTTTTATGAATATAAGAGTGATTAAAGATTTTTATGAATGTTAGAGTGATTAAAGATTTTTATGAATATTAGAGTGATTAAAAGTTTTTATGAACATTAGAGTTATTTCTGGCAAAGATTGAAATTCGATCATCAGAATGTAATATTTGTATAAAAACAAAGTTCATTTTTCATTTATGCTGGAAAAAAAGGAAAGTAGTTGGAATATTTTTTATAAAACTGACTTAATATGAGCAATGCGAGCAACTTCACATACGCAATGATATTTAGGAAGTCGAACAAAAGTAGTAGTAGACATAACAAAAAAGTAGCAAAAGTAGTATTTTTGGTAGGCCTTCATTTATAAAGAAATTAATGAATTAAGAAATGCTAAATTTTCGTGGATATGTTATTTCATGAAAATTATAAATTAAAAACTGGGGGTATTGATTAAATGACTAAAATTTTCAAGAGGTTCAGTTTAACAGTAGCATTCATAATATGTGACTGTTAGTTCCTTAAGAAATAGTTCAAAAATTGTATGTTTATAAGAACTATCACAAAAATTATAATAAAACATGATAACCAAATATAAAATGAAAGCAGCTTGATATTCGAATAAAAGATTCATTAAAATATGAAATAAAGTGTTATATCTTTATGCCATATTTTGACTGTTGAAAAAATATCTTAGAGACAATAGAAACAGAAAAAGAAATATACATTGCCACTTATTTGCTTATTCAATAATAATTATATAGTAAAATATCTTATCAGATCATTTCATCTCTAGAAAAAAGTATTGTTATAACTCTATTGTAAAAGGATATGAAATGGAGAAAACGAGCAAGAATTATTAAAAAAAAAAAAAAAAACTATTCGCAATTCTGTTAAAGTGGAAATTTAGTTTCTGTTGTTATTTTTCAAATGAAAAGACAATAAATATATTTTTTTAATCGTTTAAAAATAATTTTTCCTGATTATTTATTGGAGGAAAACATTATTTGCATTGTCTCTGGGATTAAACTCTTATTTGAAAATTTTTGTCACAGCAATTTAACAGCGATAAAAATATTTTATTTCCAAGACCAATAAAATTATTTAAACACACAAAATTTATTTCAATGGACGTATAGGCGATAAAAATTGCGGAATAATAAAATCAGCTCCAAATAAATATACAAATTTAATTGGAGCTTTTGGATTATATGTATGAATAGATTTCATGTGAAGATCGTAAAAAGATTCAACGATTCATAACATTCGAAACAACTGTACTAACGCAACAATATGAAAAGAAATATTGTTTGAAGTGATAATTAATGTGCCATAATCAGGAATGTATATACTTATTAAAATGTTTCATCCAGAATTATCATCAATTAGTACATATATTTAAAAGTTAAAATTAGAGAATTTTAATGAATGAAATATCCAATTTTGCGAGATTTCATTATGGACATAGACATCAACCATTGATAAAATACTGCAAATAAATACAGTAATACAAATAAATATGAATAGAATATAGTAGGCAATAGAGAACTAGATAAGCTACTATATGAGATAGTAGAATTAGAAAAATTTTAAATTCTGTATAAAATAGAAAAAAAAAACATTTTTGAACAGAAAAATGTTAGACATTCAAGAAAAGAGAATAATCTGTATTTGTTGTACAAGTATAGAATTTCAATTTTCAGAAATAATAAAGTTAAGAAGCTAATCTTTTGATGCATGATTATAACATACATAGATAATTCATAAAACTTAATGATTCAAATTTTAAGCACGGATGCATGAATTTACATTTTAAAAAAAATGACAATCATGAAATTTAAATAATTAAAAGCTCTTCTATTCAAATTATATATGTTCAAACGTAATGAAGAAGCATGGATGCAGTTGAAATAATGAAATTATTTACATCAATTTCATCGTCCTTTTCATTTCTTCGAAAAAAAAATTCATTGACTTGTTATATAATAATTCTCGTAATTAGTTGACAAAAAGATTATTTTGACTTAAAGTATTAATTACAGTAAAAACGTTGAATTATTTTAAATTCGCTGTAAACATATGTGAAAAACAAGGTTTCTGATGCATATAAAAAAATTGTTCTTGTGTATGATAGTATCGTCGTAATATTGTCATCAGTTTTTTGCATATCGTCAGTTTTCATAATTAACATATACTTATTCTATTTATGAAATGTGATCATTTGTTATTTACAAACAAATGAGGGAATAGCAGATGGGATATTTAAAAACTTGAAAACCTGAGGAGTCATTTTGAATCACTATTGATAAACTATTTTCAATATTATTGATATGATATTATGCTGTCAAGTTTAGGATGAAGCAACAGCTCTTACTTTTTCTTAAAAATATTTTTACGGCTATTATTTCTTCAAAATTTGATAAACATGTACTTTAAAGAATGAAATATATCCACTAATTTTTTGTCGTAGAATTCTGCACAATTACCATATAAAAGTGTAGTACTAAATGTCATATGAAAGTGTTTATTGCAACATTTTCACTTGCAGAATACAATTGGAAAATGTAATTCAATTTTCAATTAGTGATTTAAAAGAAATTGATTCTGTTTTAAAAATTTTAATAAATTAGCAAATTCAATGCAGAAAATAAAAATAATATTGCTGTTAACTAAAGAAAGCAGTTATTAGCAAATTTTTTTATATAAGTAATTCCGATGTTAAAAATAATTAAAAGCAAAATAACTAAAATTTTGATACCTTATTAAAGAGTAAATAAATTTAATTTGCATAATTGATAGATTAGAAGCTTGATAATAACGAAAGAACTTGGAATTTGTTTAAAAAGAATAAGAATAAATAAGACTTCATGTATATAAAATACGATATATTTTTTAATAACTCTTGTCGGAAAATTAGTATATAAGCAATGAAGAGATAATTTGTTTTACTAGTGAGAAATGAATGCCGTTAAAATGATTAAATAAAGTCGTATACAAATTTGATTATTTAATTTTCTTTGTATTTTGATCTATTGAAATCTAAAATTTTTAGTTTTAAATTAATCTAAAGGAAAAATATGTTTTACATTATTTCAAAAGATTTTTCAACTCGTAAATGTAGTAATTAATCTATTGTTAGTTAGTTTTGTCTTGTAAAAAATTATGCATAAGAAATATAAACCTGAAATAAATAATTTAACCCTTCTGTTCACGTTGGAAAAGAAGCAATTAAACAAAATTCTTACAATTCTATTCACAATTAAGCAATTACAATTAAGCTATTCACTACCCAAATAAACTGTATAGTGAATAGCTCAATTAAAAACATTCAATTTTTATCTATGATTTTAATATAACATTTTGTTTTCCGACAAAATAAAAATAAAATTTACTCTTTATAGGAGGAAGATACCAAGTTGGCAACTGGCAGCTCAGTACCAACTGGGAAATACCCTAAAACCTCCTCATCTTAATTAATAAATATGCTTTAAATTTTAATTGGCTGCTTATTTAGTATGGATAATAAGATAATATTTCTAAAAAATTCAAGTTAAATGGTACTCAAAAAAAAAAAAAAAAAAAAAAGATAAAAATACTAATAATAAATAAAAGTAAGATATAAAATAAATGAAATTAAAGTTAAATTTAAATTCAGTACAATTAGGGACCAGTTGTCGATGCCAAAAATTAATAAAGTAAACAGAGTTATAATAACTCATTGAACCAAGTGAACAGGGATACTTAATACATAAAAAAAAGCAAAAGCTAAGAATGAAAAAGTACATTATTTAGGAATTGAGGTTTGAAAGTTGCAAATATATTTAATCCAATTAAAAATTTCCATACAGTAGTTGTTAACAAGAAAAGCAAATGGTTTAAATGTTTTTTCAAATATAAATCTTAAGGAAGCACGTAAGTAAAAAATTAAGAATTATTTATTAATTTATGAACTTTTCGACATTTTTCTAACACACTTAATCATATAAATTAACACTAAAGTAAGTTTAAAAAAAGAAACCTAGAATTCATTACTTCCTTTGCTTGAAGTATTTTTAACACGTTTTTAAACTTATCACTTATTAAATATTAATATGGCGTATATTTGTTGATTATAAGAAATGAAAGGGGCTGAATTACAAATCAATTCCAGGCATTACTACATTTTTTTTAGTTACTTTTATTTAAAAATTAGGTTAAATTTTAATAAAAGATGAATATGAATTCTAAAAAAATATACTATATAAGACCAATGAGTATTTCTACTCATGTACTCTATACAACGTTGCAAAATCAGATTTGTATAATTTAGTTACAAAAAATAATGAAATTATTCTTTTAAAAAGATAAAGAAATGTGTTTATAACAAAATTCTATTATATGATGTTTTAATTATTTTTACGTATAAGAAAGAAATTTCATAATTGAAAGCAGTGGAATAATTTCTTCAAGAATATGTAAAAGAATGTTAATATTCTATTCAGTAGTATAACTTCTGAAAACAACTGAATTCATTAAAAATGTTAAGAAACTATATTATAAATGTATTAAAAATTCAGAAAAAGTAATCTTTTTAAAAGTCTATATCAGTAGTATTTCAGCTTTTGTTAATCAATTAATCAGTTTTGTTTTTCAATTTAACAAACATCAGTGATATTCCAGATGTTTATCACACCATACAAATTTCCAAAGTGTTTTGCGGATAATGTTTTATATTTTTTTTTTTGTAGTAATACTCATATTTGTGTTTCAGAAGTCAAAATTCATAGAATTAATCATAAAGAAATATAGCTAGCACTATTAATTTGCCCATTATTTTGAAATTAATTTTAATTAAGATTGCCTAAATTTACTTTGAATTCATTCATATTTGATTAACAAAAGAATATTCAAATGCAAATATTTTTTTAATATGTACTCTAAATTTTGTGTGGATATTTATTTTAACGAGAAGGGATTCTATTAAATATTTTGATACTCATAAAGGCTACATAAATCAACGACGTTTGAAGATAGCTGAACTATGCCATTTAAAAGAAAATTACGTACCATTCTGCCTTAAGTGAAACTTAAAAAGTTTTATAAGTTACATTAAAAAATTTATAATCAAATTCAACAAAAATAACGCTTTAATTAAGTATAATGGCCTAGTATTTTTTCTCTAATTAGCTTTCTGAACACTATGTATTTTTATCATTAACATGGAATTATGATTATCAGTTGAGTTAACGCCTAATTGCACGCTACCTTACTTCTGCAATGGCTTTAACTCGAACAACATTTAAATCAAGACAGTTTTTAATTTGAATAATATAATTTATTTTGCAACCAACTCAAATTGTGTATCAGATTTACAAGGGAAAAAGATATTAAAACTGATTGCAGCCTTGAATTATGGTAAGAGAAATTTCCTTCAAACAATTTTGAAATGTCTTTTACCAGAAGCAATTTAAAATATACAAACAACCAAAAATTCCTTCTCGAATTATTCAAATTGCCTTTGCCGTAGATTTTCTAATACCTTAATTGCCTATTTTATTCTGTTTAAGAAAAACAATTCTTTCTGAGCAAGAAATGTAAATTTAAATATAAATATGCCTTGTCGAAATATGATTGACGCTAATCAGTACTCTATAAAAGTTTTTCGTGTAGATAAAGATCAAATTAGATTTAACCGCCTACCTCATTGCAATGTTAACAAATGAATGGGTTGGTTTTTCATCACAGAAATTAAAGTAACAAATAAAAAAAATGTGTGAGTAATTTGTAAGGTATTCCACTAAGAAGTGGGTATTAAAAAATCGTCCTTGATCGTTGTTAAATGGGGTTCCATTCATCCACCAGTGAGTAGAAAAACGATATTAATTCGACGTATTACCTTATGTTTGACCCCAATTTTATTGACCATTCGTTGTGTCATTTACCAATGAATTTATGTCCATTTATTTGCTAATCAGTTATACCTAAATGTTAGGATAAAAATCAGATTAGAATCTAATCCTCTTGATTGCTGCAGTGGATGAAAGTTGAAAAATGCACGCTTTTCTTCCTTATTATCAAGATCAATACAAAAAATACAAAAATCCTATAAATAAGTTAATTGCAAGGAATTATACTAAACGAAGAGGGGAAATTTAAAAATCCTTTAGAATTGGCATTGAATCAAGTTCCATAATATTCCAGTCAAATAAATAATGATATGAATTTAAAATGTTACCTTAAAGTTTGGCCATCATTGATGCAAATTTATCTGCTATTTACTTGATAGATGTTCTTAGTTAAGATAAAAATCAAATTAGTGTTTAACCATTCACAATTCGTTGTATCATTGATGCAAATTTATCTGTCATTTACTTATTAGATGTACTTAGTTAAGATAAAAATCAAATTAGAATAGAACCATTCTCAATTCGTTGTATCATTGATGCAAATTTATCTGCTATTTACTTACTAGATGTTCTTAGTTAAGATAAAAATCAAATTAGCATTTAACTATTAATTTCACTGCAACACTTGATAAATGTTAACAAATGTACTATTTTTTTCTTTATCGTATAAATCAACATAACAAATGAAACAATTAAGCGAGAGATTCGTAAAGAACTCTACTAAGTAGGGGAGGAATTAAAACCGCTCTGCATCACTGTTGACTGGAGTTACATTCCCTGCGAAGTCAAGAAAGGAATAATACGAATATATATATACGTATTATTCAAGGATATTATATTACTGTTTGGCCGTACTTTTGGTCACAATTTGTGTATCGATGTAAATTTATACGTCATTTGCCAACTAAATGTTTTTTGTTGAGATGAATATTAAATTAGAATTTAAACATTAACTTTATTGCAACAACCGTTAAGTGTAGACAAAAGTACTATTTTGTTCTTTATTGTAAAAATTAATATATCAAATAAAAATAATACTAATTTATTGTAAGAAATTCTACTAAGAAAGTGATTTAAAAAAACCCTGAATCGTTGTGGACTGGAGTTCTATTCCCAATCTAGTCAGAGGAATGATAACGAATTCCAAATCTTATAAGAATACGAACCTTATACGGATATTACCCCTTACAGTTTGGTAATCATTACGTTCACTAATCGTTGCATTCGTTATCTGCCATCCAATTACATATTAAATGTTCTTCAATAAGACAAAAATTAAATTAGAATTTAACCATTAACTTCATTGCAACAACAGTTAAGTGTAGACAAATGTACTCTTTTGTTCTTTATCGTAACAATAAACATACCAAATAAAAATAATACTAATATATTGTAAGGAACTCCACTAAGAGAGTGATATTACAAAAATCCCTGAATCGTTATGGACAGGAGTTGTATTCCCCATCTAGTTAGAGAAATGATACGAATTCCGAACCTTATAAGAATACAAACCTTATACGGATATTACCGTACAGTTTGGTGATCAATTTGTTCACAATACGTTTCATTCGTTATCTGCCATCCATGTACGTACTTCAATGTTCTTCGTTAAGATAAAAATCAAATTAGAATTTAACCATTAACTTCATTGCAAAACGAATAAATGTTGACAAATATACTACTTTATTCTTTATCGTAGAAACCAGCATAACAAATAAAATAATCGTGCGAGTAATTTGTAAGGGACTTGTCTGAAAGGGGGGGGGGATAAAAAACCCACCCTGAATCGGTGTTGACTGGATTTCCATCCCCCGTCTAGCCAATAGAGGAATGATACGAATTCCAAATATTACCTTACTGTTTGGCCAGCATTTTGTTGACAATTCGTTGCGCCATTTACCTGCAAATTCATTAAAAAGAACATTTATTACTTTTGCCATCTTGGTTATAGATTTGACAGAATAACGGATTGATTGCTAACACGCAACTTGGGATTCAACTGGGGACTTTTTTTATCTTTTTCCTCTATTTTTTTTTCTTTCGTACCCCTGTTTTTGGGCACGCCCATCTCGAGGCTGGATATTTAGGAATGGAAAATTGGTTTTGAGTGGCAAGCAAAAGATCTGGGAAAGTGAGATGGTAAAAGCAGATAAGAAGGGGAAAATGAAATGGTGCTTTCCGTATGCTGTTTTTTCGCACCGTTTCAGCTGTAAATTAATTTTTATCACTGTCGGATCAGCGGTGGTTCCAAGCATTACTTCGTGTACTACTTTATCTTTTCCGAATCGATTTGATTCGTTTTCTTCCGGGCGGTCACTTTTTGCTCTGGTTGCTCTCGCTCAGAGGTGGGAATGTAAACTCTATTCGATTTCTCAACAAATGAGAAATTATGCTTTTATCTTTGAGTTATTCCATTTCTTGAGAGTGCGGGATCCGTGACATTCAAGAGTTCAAGTGTTGTTAAAAAGCCTCGATAAGATTTGGTTATGGCTTAGGTCAGAAATGTCAAAATGGAGCTGTGAGACCGAAGTACTTTTCGAAGAATGGCTGTTAACATTCAAGGTAATTATATTTTAAGGACAAAAGAAGTAGTTGTTTTTTTTTTAAGTAGAGAAATGGGACATTTATAAAGATCTGTATTTAAAATAGTAAGATATATTAAATCAAGATATATCAAATCAATATCAAGATGGAAAAGTAATTACGATTAAATTTTGGTTAGAGAAAAGAATGAATAGGCATATTAAGGAACATTTTTAAAGAACGTGTTCAAAAGTTAAAACATGTTAAAAAGAAGCGAATTGTAAAAAAAAAACTTATCATAATGACAAATATAACTAACGCTGTTATACACTACTCTTAAATTTCCTACACAATAACACTGTTCATGTGATTGTAATAGAATTTAATGTAAAATTTTTATTAGAATTTACCTTTTTTTATGAAAAGATTTTTATTCATTGATGTTGACTCAAGTTAATAAAGATGGAAAAATAACGTTTAACTTAATTGTAAGAAATATATATGCTATTATAACATGGTGTACAAATTTATGGCTTAGGTTAGAAATGTCAAAATGGAGTTGTGAGACCGAAGTACCTTTCGAAGAATGGCTGTTAACATTCAAGATAATTATATTTTAAGGACAAAAGAAGTAGTTTTTTTAAAAGTAGAGAAATGGGGCAGTTATAAGATCTGGATTTAAAATAGTAAGATATTTTAAATCCAGATCAAAATGGAAAAGTATTATTATGGTTTGATAAATTAGGTGTATCAAGGAACATTTTTTAATGTAAAGAACGTAGTTAAGACATATTAAAAGAAGCGAATTGAAAAAAAAATCTTATCATAATGATAAATATAACTAACGCTGTTATACACTAGTGCTTCTATTTCTTACACTGTTCATGTGATTGTAATAGAATTTAATGTAAAATTTATTGTTAGAATTTATCTACATTTTATGAATAGAGTTTTATTAATTTTTGTTGGCTCAAGTTAATAAAGATAAAAACAACGTTTAACTTAATTGTAAAAAATATATATTATAACATGGTATACAAATTTATGGCTTAGGTCAGAAATGCTAAAATGGAGTTATGAGACCGAAGTACTTTTCGAAGAATGGCTGTTAACATTCAAGATAACTATATAAGGATAAAAGAAGTAGTTTTTTTAAAGTGGAGAAATGGGACATTTATAAAGATCTGAATTTTAAAATAGTAAGATATTTTAAATTCAGATCAAGATGGAAAAGTAATTAAGGTTAAATTTTGGTTACCGAAAAGAATGAAAAGGCATATAAAGGCACTTTTATACTTTTTTTTTTTTACTTATTAGGCAATGAATAGGCATATAAAGGAACATCGTTAAGACATATTAAAAGAAGCGAATTGCAAAAAAAAAAAAAAAAAAAAATTATCATAATGATAAACATAATTAACACTGTTATGATACGCGAAATCAAAAATGTCAGACATCACTATAACAACTTCAGGCAGACTTCAAATTCTACGAAAAGTCTCGTAACCCTGTAAGCTATGGGGTACCCCACTTTTTCTTGCTTTGGATTATTATTTTTTTTTTCACTTTTTATTTCATGCACTAATTTGTACTTCATATGTTCTAATCATCGTTAAACTGTTAAAATATTATGACCTATTTGATCTACAATTTTATTCATTTCTTTCTTTTTTTCAAATTTACCCATCTTATTTATTTTCTTTTGGTTGCTGGAAAGTACGAGCAACGATTCTTTTCTTTTAAAATGGAATTTGTAATCCCTCATGGGCAATGAATTCAAGAATTTCGAGTTTTACAGTAGTTCCTTTACAAAAGTTTCATTTTCACTTTTGACAAATTCTTTTATGTGTAGTATTTTAAAAAGCGATTTATTCGAGATAAAGTAACAACACAGAGCATACATCTCAAAGCTCCAAGTCAAATCAAATCCACTCAAGATAATACACGGAGGGGATTAGCTTAGGCTCAAATTAAATCTATTTTAAAAACAAAGGATTTTAAAATATAAAAATGGGACACTAAAAATAAATATAGGTTTAAATATAGGTATATTTATTTAACACTGAAAAAATAAAAATAAAAGAAAGCAAAAATTTTACCAAAAGGAAAAAACGTAGCTAAAATTTAATTTCTTACAGTTATAATGAAACTTTTACTGAAAATTATTATTAGATGTCCGCTGTTTTCTATCATTCGATTTGTTCCTTAATAATTAATAATAGCTGTATATAACTCATTAATAATGGCTGTATATAACTCATTAATAATGGCTGTATATAACTCATTAATAATGACTAAAACAAATATGACGGAACAAATTTTATTTATAAAAAGATTGCTTATTTTACATTTTTTTCTCACAAAGTCTATTCGTTTAAAACATTTATTAAATAAAATACAAAACTTATTTTGGAAATTCTTAAAAAAAGTCACACAGAAAACTACGCTTTTGCTAACTAAGTAGATTAAAATCTTAAACTAATTACTATTACTAAATAATTATTTTTATAAAATTAATAGTTCTTCTGTCAGTTTATTCAATTTAACAGGTTCCGCATTATTAACTACCACGTATTCTTATTAACTTCTGCTTTGTTAGTTTTATTTCAAAGTGATTAATATATGAATATGATTTTTAATATATTAATGGATACAAACTAAACAAAAGTTTATGTTATTAATTCATTTCGTTCATTTTTAAATGTACAAAAGAATTTACTAAATGTAATATTACATGTTCATATAAAAACATGGAGCCCTGTAAGGGAGTGAAGATGTATTGCATGTTCAACTAAAGTGTAAAAGAGAAAAAAAGTGTATAATCTATTGACATTTTTTATAATTATTTAACTTTCATTAATCCTAATATTTTTCATGCTATTTAAATTGTTTTATTGATTTTCAAAATAAATTTTCATTTTTTAATCAACTCTTATGGATTTAAAAATTCAATCCAATACTTTATTTCTCATATGACGAAGCATTGTTTCCAAATTCAAAGAAAAATATTTTATTCTATTACATCTTATATGATATATTTGGCACAGTTAAAAAACGCTAATCATTTTGCTTTCATTTTGGTATTAAATGTGACAAAGTTTATTTTGTTTATGAACTGAGTGACTTGCTCTCTGGTGCTCGGTACCACTGGTTTTCAGTACCCCTGTGGTGCCATGGATATCTGTGGTGGCTTGGAATCCATTCCAAACCGTAGGTATCGGTCTAATATGACTGTTGGGCGTAGGGCTGACAATCTTACCCCCGTAAAAGAAAACATCTCCTGTCACGAAATCTGCTAATAGGCGGATGGCCGTGGCCCACCATGGGGTTGTTGCACCGATGAAGAAGAATATATGAACACAGATTTTAAAAATACAAAAGATTTAAATATTTATGTACCTTTGTATTTTTAATCTTTTTCGACATATGAAGTGTGTTTTATTTATGTAAGATACAAAAATAGTTTTTAAATAAGATTTTATTAGAAAAATAAGTTTAAAGAGAATATTTTTTTTATTTACTTAAGAATAATGAAAAGAAGAATATATTTCCCAAGGTGATCAAATTCACTTTGCCATATCATAAAATTTATTGTAAGGAGTGCCTTTATTGCAACCAAAAAAATATATATTAACTATATATCATTTAAATAGAATATCTTTTTATGTTACATAATATAATGCTTTTATAGAATTTAAAAAAAAATCTCTTGATAAAACTAGTTTCATTCATAAGTTGTTTTGAAAAATCACTTACTCCTTTCTTACGCAATTTAATTACAGACCTTTTATAACATCAACTGCAAGAAGCTGACTGAAATAAGCTCGAATAAAACCAGAGTACACTGCGAGTTCTGAGTTCGTTAGATGCCATTGATACAGATGTCAAATTTTTCGGCCATAACTCATACTAAAAAGGCATAATTCAACGCCGAGTAGCATAAAAATTTGTCACGAAGTTTGCACCTTAGATGGGGAAAATTTCGAGAAATGCGCTCATTTATATTCAGCAAGAAGCTCGTATCTATGCTATGGGCTAGACATTGCTTGAAAAATGGTGATAGTATGGGGTGGCTTCAAAGGTGTTCGTCAGTTTCCTTGTTGTGATTTTACCCTCATACCCTGTGGACTTTGATTTGTAGCTCTAAGATGACAGCGAGTTGTTGCTTTTGCTTAATAGTGATAATCTGTTAATCACTTGGCAGTGGAAGTATTTGGTGCTGCTGAAGTTATGGGAAGAACAGCTAAGAATGTCTTCATGATTCGGAAATTAAATAAAACCTTTTACTAACCTTAAAGTTAAATTATTTTATATAAAACGTTAGTATGTTTTGATGATTTGGTATGGGAATTAGTATGAAATTTATTGCTTCAGTTTAGGAATTGGTATGAAACTTACTGCTTTAGTTTGAGAATTGATATGAAACTCATTGCTTTAGTTTGGGAACTGGTATGAAACTTACTGATTTTGTTTGGGAATTGATATGAAACTTATTGATTTAGAATGACTTCATGATTCAGAACTTAAATAAAACCGTTTTACTAGAATTGAAGTTAAATTTTTTTTTTTATCTAAAACGTTAGTAGGTTGTGATGATTTGGTATGAAACTTTCTGCTTTAGTTTGGGGAATTGGTATTTATTGTTTATTATGGGAATTGGTATGAAACTTACTGCTTTAGCTTAGGAACAATTTTATTTTTTTACACTAAGAGCCAAAACATTATGACCACCTGTTAATAACAAGTTGGCCCACCTTTGGCGCTCAACACAGCTTACTTAATACCACCACTTTAGTTTGATCACGTGCCTTCTACGTCATCCAGGCGAGTTCATTGCAAAATGTAGGGGTGGTCATAATGTTTTGGCTCTTGAGTGTTTTAGTTAGAAAATAAAATATTTAAAATACGTATAAAAACACAAAGATAACTCAAGAAAGTACAATTTAAACGCTGGTTAAAATGCAAGATCAAATAAATTTCGACTAACTATTTGTTTTCATGAACTGTATGTGTTTATCATAAGTTGAAGCAATCAAAATGTCTGAAAGAAACACAATTAATGAGCGCATAGACATAAATGTCGAAATTTGCTGGTGTAAATGAAGTGTTTTTTGAATATTTGCTTTATTATTTTATTTAAAGCTCTGGTATTTCGACACACATCCACACACCTTAATATGCCATAAGAGACGAATAAAACAATTGAGTTAGGTAAAATAATTAGATATAACAGACCTCATTAATAAAACAGACGCATTAAAAACAGTTCAAAGTACTAATTAAATTACAAAAGGAAGTCAAAATCTTGTAGAATTCCACGCCTAATTATTTGTTTTGTGCTAATCATAATTTAATGCATTCGAAATGTTTGAAAATAATATTTTTTTCATATTTCGTGATAAAAGAAAATTTTGCTGATATCAACGTTTTACTTATTTTAGTTTAAGTGCTGAATATAGATATATATCTCTAGATTCTAACATGCCACTAAAAATGTATTAAATGACTAACTCTTAGAACAAGACAGACTTACTAAAATATAGAGTTAAACACATAAAAAACTATGAAATACAATTAAAACATTGGCTAAAATATATTATAAAGTAAATATTAGCTGTTTACTTACAAACAAAAACTTATAATATCTGTTATAAATAATGGATTTGAAAGAATAGAACATACAATGTATGCTCATCGGAATGCTCTTATTACGAAGATCACATAATGGAAGATCATTATTATTAATGTCAAGTTTTGAATAAATAACCTTCTAATCTCAGACAGTTAATAGCCAATTTACAACGCAGTCACTTTCCGAAAAGGAAGTCAAATCAGTTTTATAATTCGATATCAAAGTAAAATCGCCTTGAGGTTTTAACTTTTTCAAAATTGCGTTGGCGTTCAATACGGAATTTTGTTCAAATATACAGGATATCGTACTTGAGTTTTGTATAAGTATGATGCGAAAATAATTTTTAGAGGAATATAATTCAAGAAAATAACTTATATAATTAACTTACAATATTTTTAGCAACTGGCAATACTTTTTAAAGTAATTTACTTCTATTTGGTTCAAGGAAAATTTTTAACACGGAATTAAAAATTCTTCGATTATTTAATAAAAAATTAAATTAATAATATACATAAATTCAGAGAGAGTGATTTTTTTCCATACATATAGACATACTTATTCAATATTACGATATTAAATTTGGGGTTGAATAAAAATAATAAACAAAGAATTTATGAGTTTTTATTTTTAAACAATAACTCTTGTAAATTGTCTAATAAAATATATAGTTTTTAGATAAACTTTAAAATTTTCAGTTAATATAAAAAAAATGTAATTATTTTACAATTAATATAAATTTAAGTGCGGCTTTGATTTGTAACTATTTATATAATGATAGTTTATGAAAGACATTAAAGAATGGGATTTGATTGAATAATTTCTTTTTCTACATAAAAAAAATAAATAAATAAAAATTGATGATTACATTTTAAAATATCTTCAATATTTTTTTCTGCTGATTTTTATTTCTTAGAAGACAGTGAGATTTTTAGTTTTCAATTACTTTTAGCTAATAACATCTGTTACGTTGTCTAATTACGTTAGTTAATAATAGCTAACTTAGTTAATAATAATAACTATAAATTTAAGTACAGCTTTGATTTGTAGCTATTCATATAATGATGGTTTATGGAAGACATTAAGAATGGGATTTGATTGAATAATCTTTTTTCTATATACTACAGTATGTGTAGAATAGAAAATAAAAATTGACGATTATATTTTAAAGTATCTTCAATAATTGTTTTCAATAATATTTATTCCTTAGAAGACGTTGAGATTTTTGGTTTTCAATTACTTTTAGCTAATAACATCTGGCTGAAAATGCTTTCCGGTTATTGAACAACTGTCAACATAAGAGTAATCTTCAAGCTAATTGGGCGGCTACGGGTCAATGCGTACAATTTTCTATGATCTTTGTTCTTCCCAAAGTTTCGCTTATTGGTTTATTACTTAACTAATTTATTTTTATGTTCCAATTATTTACGTTCTCCATTGTTTATTTATATTTTTAAAATTATTTTAAAAATTGCAATAACAAAATTTTATTTATCACATCTGAAGTGCATTTATTTAACACATCTGAAGTTCCTTTTATTTAGCATCAATACTTATTGTATAACTAACGGGATTTATTACCTAAAAATATTAAATTCTGTTAACTATAAGATAAGTATTCGGTTGTTCAAATAACAAAGAAAATAAATATATACAAGAGAATAAACATTATTTTTTACAAATTTCTTTTGATTAATAACTTTATAATACAATATCATAAATTAGGTTAGAAGTAATTAATATAAAACATTAAATAATTAACTTTTATTGGATTAATAAGCTACAGCTCTTAATGATTTAAAATGTGAAATTTTAGATTGAATATATATGGCCATTGTTTTTATGTAACAAATATATGCAGTCAACTTTATCAAAAATGTTTTGCGGATAAAAATATCTGCACGTTTTATATATGTCATATTTCAAGTCCTTTTTCTATTAATGTCTCTATTTTTAGTTTTCATTAAGCTTATTTTATCATTAGAAGTATTTTGAGTATTGTGGTTCGTTGCAAGATTCTCTGACTTTTCTGAAACTTTTAGATAACAAAGTTGATGAGAATTCAGTCGAAACCCAGTTGATAGTTACCAGAAGATAGTTGTAGTTGTAGAACATTTCCGACACTTAGTTTGTTTTTCTTCATCTGATTTGAATAGATTAAAAGAGGTAATTTACATAACATTTCCACTAGTCATTTGAATATTGGATAGTGATCAAATGCTGCGCACAATTTTTTTCTTTTCTTTTAGCATTCTTGTTTGACGACACCAATGTCTAGATAAACTTCTCAGTCATTAAAATAAATTTATGACCTTGTACAAATTGTCTTAATTTAAAACAATAGATAAAAATCTTATAAATGGTATATGCTCTAATGATTTTCAAACAAAAGATGTTTTTGGTGACAACTCTGCCGTCATTTAGTAATTAGTTAAAGTTCGTACCGTGACTTTTGATGGAGGTGATACAGCTAATGTGACATGCAATATATTAGCTTAATCAACAAGGCGTATGAAAACAAATTGCAAAGAAGTTACTCGTAATCTTTTACGCTTAACAGGACATTCAAATGAGGAACCAGAGGTACTTTTTGTCGATGTTTTGAAAGATCACGGCATGATTAGGTGGTGAGCAAAATTAACTGCATTGCAATGTGCTACTTCATCCTCGGCAGATGAAACCTTAGATTACATGAACTTATATAAAGGAAGTTATCATTACAATAAAAAAAAGTACAGATTACAACAATTATATGGACAGTTTGGATTCTTCCTAAATGTTGAATTCTTGGCAATTGAATTGCTTTTATGGCATTCATTTCTTTTATGTCGACTTCATAGTTGCTCTACAAGCCATAAAACTACTTTTTTAGAACTCAGACTCCCTCATTGTGCATGGATCATGTAATTTTTGCAGATAGTTTTTGTCAAACTGCACACTTCAATGGGACAAGTTTTCAGTCAAAGGCGCCTTTTTTAAGTATTACAGATCAAAAGAGACATTTATGTTGGTAGGTAAGGAGGTTTGGAATAGCAATAGGATACTTTCTTACTCACGTAAATCTAAAAAGGAAGTAATTAATTTTTGATCGCTAATTTTTAGTTACATGGCAATTTTTTAGTGTTGACTTCATAGTTGTTCTACAACCATAAAATCATTTTTTAGAACTCAAATTCCCTCATTAGAGCATGAATCGTAATTAATTTGTATTTATTTTTGTAAAACTGTGCTTTTCAATGGGATAAGTTTTCCAATAAAAGGTACTTTTTTAAGCATTACAGATAAAAAAGACATTCATGTTGGTAGGTGTGAGGTTTGGAATAGCAATAGATGCATTTTTAATCATATAAATCTAAAAAAGGAAGTAATTAATTATGATCGCTATTTTTTTAGTTACAACATAGCAATTTTTAATATTGACTTCATAGTTGTTCGACAAGTCATAAAACCATTTTTTTGAACTCAGATTCCCCTCATTAGAACATGAATCGTAATAAATTTGCAGATAATTTTGTTAAAATGTACACTTCAGTGGGGCATGTTTTCCAATAAAGGTACTTTTTAAAGTATTACAGATCAAAAGAGACATTCACATTGGCAGGTGTGAGGTTTGGAATAGTAATCATAATCTTTTTAGATTTAATCATACAAATCTAAAAAGGAAGTAATTAATCTTGATCGCTAATTTTTTAGTTACGTGGCAATTTTTATCACTAAAGCAATCAACCTACCATTAAGGCTTATTTGAGTAGATATTTCCGTTAAATGTCTTGTTTACTCTAAAGAAGTCATCAAAATTTTAAAGAAGAATTTTAAGTCTTTTAACACATTTTTCTCTGCGCCGGAAAGCATCTTTATCGCAATATTTTAACTGGTTGTGAAAATTCAGCATCCTTTTATTTTTCTTGCGTCTACTTTTGGTCAGACGTGGTTTCGTCATGTTAGGATTTCTACATAGATTGCAGGTTTGGCTCGTATATAACACCCGAACAATATTTTGAATATTAAGTAAAAACAAGCTTAGACATTTTATCTGTACAAATTAATAAACAAATATATTTTCATTAATAATTAAGAATAAATCTACAAGTAACTAAGCTTTTTTTACAAAATTGAAAAAGTATAATTAAATTAATTTTAAAAGAAAATTATTTTGATACTTTAAATAATGAAGTAACTATCAATGAAATTCTAAAATGTAAAGATAGTTTATGAAAAGAGAAAAAAAACAATTTAAAAATAAAAGAAAATGGAGGGAGTAACAAAAAAAGTGTAAAGGAACATAACAGCTTCAAGTGTAATTTTACATAATAATTGGATTGGTGAGGAAATAGAAGAATTTATTGAGAGCTACTGTAAGAAATTTAACTGGATCTTAAAAGATTTAACGAATGTTTAAAATTAATATCAATTTAAATTCACCGTTATTAACATATTATAATAAATCTGATTAAGTCTAATGGAGACAGTTTATTTTTGTAAAAAAATATTAATGCATCTTTTTGGATTTTGGTTTCAAATATTTTTACATAGTCCATTAAACCCATATTTGATTAATGGATGAATAAGAATTTTCTCTCATCAACATTCTAGTATTATAGGCATTGAAACTATAAACAATCAATCAATATTTCATTTCAAATTTTGTCGCAGGAAACATGGAAATTTTTTTTTCTTCATTATTGTTATTGAACACGAATAAATTGTACTTAACAATTAACTGAATATCGTAAAATGATGGATTAATACAAAGAATGCATATTGACGACATTCAGTTTTTAATAAAGTTGCCTATAACAAATGTTATTGTATATAACATTGTTCGCATCAATTTATATTTGTATAAAATATTTGAAAATTTGTTTGTAAAAATTTTAATTAATTAGGGATCTTTATTGTATTTTTATTATTTCAGATTTTTATTAAATTTTCGTTCATGTACGACCCGTGGCCCAGAGGTAATGTGGGTAGTTAACATACTGGAAGACTCAGGTTCCAACAAGGAGGTTGTGTCGATTGCATTTAGTGCTTTTCAGAAGCAAGAAGGCTCTAGGAGGATTTAGACAGCGTATTATGAACAAACGCATACGACAGGCATACTACTCTCATATGACCCTCATGCTGTCATTTACCCTTAAAAGTTCTCCTGGATGACATTACTCTCCCTTCATTACTCTGTTTATAACGTCATGGGCTGTTCTGATATACATGATTGACATATTGGGCTGTTCGAAATATACATAAGTGAGATACGAGACTCACAGATGTATAGAAAAAAATGTGCATTTATGACTCAAATCTCTAAAGTATACTGGGAACTATATAAAAAAGGATTCACTGCTGTATAACATAAATATAAATAACTGTTTTTTGAATCTTGCGTTCTCGTTCATGATATACATAACTGACATCATAAGCTGTTCAGAGGTATACATAAATAAAAATGTGATTCAACGATGCATTACAGAAAAAGAAATTACATTTATAACTAAAATCTCTAAAGAATACTGGAACTGCATAAAAAGATTCACTGTTAAATAATAAATATAAATACTTGTTCCCGAATCTCTCTTTCATGATATAGATGATTGACATCGTGGGCTGTTCGAGATATACATAAATAAGATACGAGATTCATCGACGTATAGAAAAAAATTACATTTATTACTAAAATCTCTAAAGAATACAGGGAATTTTATAAAAACGGATTCACTATAATAAACATAAATACTTGTTTCTCTGAATTTCCTTTATCGTTCATGATATACATGATTGATATCTTGGGCTGTTCGAGATATACATTAATGAGATATGAGTCTCACCGATGAATAGAAAAAAATTAATTTATAACTAAAATCTCGAAAGAAGGCTGAGAACTATATAAAAATTCACTGTTATAGGATAAACATAAATAATTGTTTCTGGATCTCCCTTTCTCGTTCATGATATACATGATTGGCATCGTGGGCTGCTCGAGATATACATAAGTGAGATACGAGACTCACCGATGTATAGAATAATGAAATTACGTCTATAATTAAAATCTCTAAAGAATGCTAGGAACTATATAAAAGGATTCACTGTTATATAATAAACATAAAAATTGTTTCTGGTTCTCCCTTTCTCAATGCAAATGATTTCACGCAAGTGAAAATTAAAAAATTTTTAACATGATTAAAAAGGAAAGTTCAACAAGTTATTTTATTTTTAATATTATAAACACTAAAAATCATTTTAAAAAGTGAAATTTTGATTTATGAAGGAAGCATAAAACTTCAATAAAAAAAGTTAAACTTTAAAGTTTAAATAAAGGTATTAAGAATCTTATAAATCTATCAGAATACAGTAAGTATAATTTTTAGTTAATTATCTTTTAAAATTAATAACATTTTTTTAAAGATATCAAATTAACAATTGAGCATTTCCATTAGAAATTCTTGAAAAATAATCTTTTTTCCTCGGATAGTTAACTAAATATATAATTAATATATTTGAATAACCCTGTACTAAACACATATTAAATTTATATAAAATCCTTCGTCAAATGCATTATTTATATTGAAACAAATATAATATGTATTTGTTAGTTTGTAAAAATGCAAATGCGTATATGTATTTGTATACGCAATAGAAATATTTATATGTATTTGTATATGTAATACCAATACGTATATGTATTTGTTTCAAGGGTTTTTTTACACACAAAATTATGATATGGTTTTTTAGGGAGTAAGGATTTTCGTTTCCTTAGTCATTTTTTTGGGTCCTTGATCAGTTTTCCGTTTCCTTGAACACTTTTTTTTTTTCTTACCACTTTCAACATTTCTTACTGGTTTATATTTTTAAAAAAAAAAATTTCTTTTCATGTGTTTTTTTTTTTTTTTTTTTATAAAATCTTTTGGAATTCTATGTCTTTTTATTTTTATTTATTTCATGTTTTTTTTTTTTATATAAAATTTTTGAAAATCTATAATTTTAAAAATTTTTAATTTGCTTTCTTTTTCAGTTTTGTACGATAACCGATGAACATAATTTATTGCCTGAATATGATTTATCGATACTTTTTCTTTTCTTTGTTTATTTAAGATTGCTGGCATACGTTTTGTTCTTACATTAAATTCTAAATTTTATGCGTAACCTTTATATCAGCCCAGCCGATTAAATTATTATTATTTCCTTATTTATTGTTATTTTATGCGTCTCACAGTCAAGATACAATAAGTACATGCATCCAGCGGCCTTCACAAAGCTGAGAGCCCCTGATGTAGATACTCAACTAAATATTCAATTAAACAACATTTAAAATAAATAATGGTGGAATAATTCGTTTTCAGCTATAGAGTATTATTTTTTTTTGTAAGATTTATGCATTTCTCCCTCCCTCAAGTGGCCTTTTTTCTTTTTTCCCCCTTCCCATGTCTTGCAAAGTTCCCCGACACGCTATTACGTATTTTAAGTTTACAAATTGTAAATCTCTTTAGATGTGGTTCCCAGTGCCGCTTAAAAATAAATCGACATTTAGCTGAGCATACGAACACATTTTTCATATTGATGACTGAGTTCCGAAGCCATCCTGAATAGCGTTGATTGATTTAGAGCGCTGTTTTTCCTCCTTTTTTTTTTTTTTTCCCTGACCCCCTCCCCCCCCCTTCCTTCTTAAGATCTATCTCGTATAAATCGTAGTGAAGAAAGAAAGAAGTTAGTAAAATACAAAATGTGAGGAAGGAGAAAGAAAAAAAGAAAAAAAATGCCGCTTCCTTCTTGAAGTAGGGGAAAGCAAAGACAGTGACAAATGAAATAACCCCAGCCCCCCCCCCCCCCGTTTTGTCGCACGGAGGTGAATAGGTAGCGAGGGGGTCGCACGGAATGAATAAATAAAAATCGAAGCTTAGAAAGAATACTACTGCTTTGAGCTACTAGGGTTGCTCCTGAAATGTGATTATGCCAAAGGACAAGAAGTTGTCGCCAATACGGGTCGTTTTATAACGAGATCACGCACCTTTGAATTTGTTTTATGGGTTGAAAATTGTTTTTATTCGACAAAAAATATAAAGTTTTCATTAAATTTGGATTAAATCAACATAGTAATTTAAATATTGTTATTTTTATGTGTCATTGCACCGTTTCAAAATGTATTAAAAAAAAAAAAAAAGCAAAAAAAAAAAAAAAAAAAAAAAACTGTACGAGTTAAAAGAATTATTTTGTGACAAATATTGTTGTTTTTTCATCGGGTTTTTATTTGGTTTACGTAATATTTACCCAATGCTTGGTACATTTATTTTTCCACAATTTTTTTTTTTTTTTTTTTTTTTTCGTCTAATAGATCTGTTTTCAGTCGACTTCTTGAGTAAGATAATTATTCTTTATAGGTTTAATAAAAGTGAATTTATTGAGAAATCTTCAGATTATATTATTTAGGGTTTGAAAGTTGATAAGATAAATATGGATTGAGGTAAATTGATAAAAAATATTACTTGCTTTTAAATTTAATTTTAAAAGCACAGGAGAGAAATAATATGCAAAATATTGCCAAAACAACTAAAAAAATAATAATAAAAAAAAAAAATAAATAAATAAATAAAAATAAAGACTAAAAATAAGAACTATCAACATAAAAAACCATATAAAAAATATAACCATATAACACAAAATCTCTCATATTTTTGCCATAGATTAAAATACATTATTTCTTCCATGCTAATTCTAAAATAATGTTGTATATATACTTCTATAAAAATTTATTCACTTCATTTTAATATATATGCTCGTTTTGTGGGTTTTTTTTTTTTTTTTTTTTTTTTTTTTGTATTTCTTTATAAATTAAAAACAATTTTGAGTTAATTATTATTTTGCATAGTTAAATCCTAAAATTCAATTTATCCTGGAATGCTTAGAATAGATTTAAAAGAAAATAAATCAGCATGATTTTAGGAAGCTTTTATAATAGCAAATTAAACAGATAATGGAAAAGAAAAAAAAATTCAATCATTCGAAATTCTACAATTTGATACGAAAATATTAACCTCTAATCTTTTTTAACAAAATATTTGTTTATTAATTTTTTTTTCTGAAGTGCATGAAGTATGATAAAACGAAAAAATATATATATATAAGGCATTATCAAAACAGCATTAATTATGAAAACAATAAAAAAAAAAAAAAAAGCATTTAAAAATACGAAAGCATCTTTAGAAGAAAATATAATGTAAATGAAAATTTGTATTAAAAATTTGCATCTACAATTTGCAAATTAGAGTGTTATCGAGCAGTTATAAATCCTTACATTTAATTACTAAATTCTTCGAATAATCGTAAACTTGTAAATTTAATTCGTAAATTTGTAAATCCATTTTGAAATTTCTAAATTCGATTCAGTTTGCATGCTTTTCAGTAACCATAAATTTATACATTCAAAAAAATTCTTATGATTAATATTCTTTAAACAAATTATAATAATAGCAAATTCCATTAACAATGATATGGAGGATTTGTACCAACAATTTCCATCTACAATTTGTAAACTACTATGTTATCGAATAGTTTATAAATTTTTACATTCAATTGCTAAATTTTTTCGAACAATCGCAAATTTCTAAATTCAATTTGAAATTTGTTAATTCAATTCGTAAATTTGTATGTTCTTCAGTAATCTTAAGTCTGTACGTTCATAACAATTTTTATGATTAATATTCTTTAAACAAATTAGAATAATAGCAAATTCAATCAACAATAATATGAAGGTATGTATAAAAAAATTTGCATCTACATTTTGCAAATTAGTGTATTATCGAGTAGTTATAAATTTTTACATTCAATTACTAAATTCTTCGAATAATCGTAGATTTGTAAATTTATAAATTGAATTAGTAAATTTGTATGCTCTTCAGTAACCATAAATTTATACATTCAAAAAAAAAAAAAATTATGATTAATATTCTTTAAACCAAATTATAATAAGAACAAATTCAATTAACAATGATATGAAGATTTTTCTAAAAATTTGTACTCATAATTTGTAAATTAGTGTGTTATCGAGTAGCTATAAATTCTTTGAATAATCGTAAATTTATAAAATTAGTTCTTAAATTTGTATGGCCTTCAATAACCATAAGTTTGTACATTGAAAATAATTTTTATGATTAATATTCTTTAAGAATATTATAATAATAGCAAATTCAATTAGCAATGATATGAATCGTTACTAAAATCAGTGCTTTTCGGCATTTTACTATAAACATTTTACTAAAAATGCAATTGCAGGCCAAAAATTCCATCCATTTTATTTTTCCATTCAACACTCTACAGAGCCCTAAATAAGTTATTGATTCCATTGATTAATTTATTACTTTCTAATTATTCATTTTTTTTTTTTTTTTTTTAGTAGCAAGCAATATATTTTTTCTCAGTGAGTACCGCGAAGGAAGGTAACAAATTGATTTCGACCTAAAGAATGATGGAGGAGAGGTTTTTCTTGCTTTTTTCGTTTCTGTCGACTTTTCTCAGAGTATTTTCTTTTTCTTTTTTTTTCTTCCTTTCTTTTTTTCTTCTTCCAGATCCAAGAAGGTCATTCGAATTCGTGACGAAGTAAACGTAATTCAGACTGCATTCGGACTACCAGTTCGGAAATCCCATTTTCCAAGTTACAACAAACAACAAAAACTTCGCTAGGATAGAACAACAGAAATTTGCGATTGTAGAAGCCAAAACCTGTTGAAAATGAGTTCTAATTGTCACGAATATCGCTGTAGAGTTGACAAAAACTGCTTTTATTACGATGTGACAAGAGGATGACTTAATGTCCCACATGCGGCAAAGTTTTTTTTAGGTACGAATCGTTTCCGCTGACAAAGTTATCATCAAAATAATTTAATTTTCACTATTAAAATTATTCTTTGTGGAATAATTAAAACCAGTTGGAAAACTACTTAATAATCATTTCTTTCTTTCTTTTTTTTTTTTTTTTTTTTTTTTTTTTTTTATTCGACAATGAAAATAAAGAAATCGTTGTACGTCAGCACTGATCATAATAATTTCTTCATAAAGACTTTTTTTAAATAAAAATAATAATGTTTGATTTTTTGTGTGATAACGTTTGATTGTTATGTCATAAAGGCTGATTGTTTATGTCATAAAGTTTGATTGTTTATGTCATTATCCTAAAAAATAAGTTGTTACTCAAAAAATCCACCAAGATATCATGATAAGATAAACCTTTAACTATTGCGAGAAACAATCACCTATACGAAATCTTTATTCGTAATTTAGCATTAAAACTCAATGGCCTTAAATATGGACCTCTTTGTTCTTTGCTTACTTATTTTTTATTAATTATTTTCTATCTACTTTAATTGTTGCCGATATAAATAAATAAAATATAATCAACCATTCACATTCGGACTACCAGCTTCGACTTCGGAAATCCCACTTTCCAAGTTGCAACAAGCAACAAAAATCGCTGGAACAGAATAACAAAAATTTGCGATTGTAGAAGCCAAAACCTGTTGAAAATGAGTGCTAATTGTCACGAATATCGCTACAGAGTTGACAAAACTGCTTTTATTGCGATGTGATAAGAGAATGACTTAATGTCACACATGCGGCAAAGTTCTTTTAGGTACGAATCATTCTCGCTGATAAAGTTATCATCAAAATTATTTAATTTCCCCAGAGACACTTATACAGATATGTAGGCCTGTTATTTTATTAAAATTATTCTTATTGAAATAATTAAAACCAGTTTGAAAACTACTTAATATAAATCATTATTTTTTCAATTCAGCAACGGAAATAAAGAAATCGTCGTATGTCAGCACTGATCATAATAATTTCATCGTAAAGACTTTTTTAAATAAAAATAATAACGTTCGATTGTTTATGCCATAACGTTAGATTATTTATGTTATTATAGTAAAAAATGAGTCATAACTCAAAAATCCACCAAGATATCATGATAAAAGATATGTAAGATAAACCTTCAATTATTGTGAGAAACAATCAAATATATGAAATCTTTATTCGTAATTTAGCATTAATGTTCGACGTCCTTAAATATGGACCTCTTTGTTTGTTTATTGTTTATTAATTATTTTCTATCTACTTGAATTGTTGCCGATATAAATGAATAAAATATAACCAACCAAAAATTATCTAAAAATTCCACCTCTAAAGAATTGAAATTTTATTTACTTAGAACTAACTGATCAAAAACAAAATTTAGTCCAAAACAAATTGAACTGCAGGTCCCAGTCTAATTAGCCTAAAGTGTGCATAAAATGACCGTAGAGCCACAAACCAAACCATTTTATATTTCCGAATGACCACTGTTAAGGATTTAGCTCACATTAAAACCTATTAGAACTCTTCTGTTATACCTCATTTCTTGTCGATTAGCATGCGATATATAACGAGGGATTACTATACTACCACTGTAACAATTATATTGAAAAATCATATACTTACATAAAAAAAGCAATGCATTGAATTATTTTAATTTTAATTTTTATATTTTTTAATTCCAACAATATTACATATTTTATTTACAGCAGTGCATTATTTACTAAAAAAAAAAATAATAAATAAAAATAAATATAGCTGCTTATGCTTTATTCAGTTTTGAAATACATTTATTTTATACTGACTTACTGCCACTGTATTTAACAACTATTTGCGCGGAATACGTAGAATATAAATCACTTCTTTGATAAGTAATAGTAATGTAAATAAATAATTAATCTAAATACAAAAAGTTTGTAAGGGTTCCAGTCATGTAATACATTACCCAGAACTCCATTGTGTTGTTGAGAGGTTACGTTGATTACGTGAACTAAATAAACTAAAGATGATTAATTACTAACTAAACTAACGTTTCTCAGAAACGTAGACAACGATTCGTTTTTATAGTTAACGTTATGTTCTTTGATCCCTGTATAAAATACGTCACGTAATTTTCATAAATATCCTTTCACTTAACGTCTGTTTAAACTAAAGAAATAAACACGATTTTTTTTTTTTTTTTTGCTTATTGCTTAGTTAAAAACACATGTTAGTTACTTATTACTAAATTAGTTTACTTAACTTATTATTTATTACCTTAGGTCGTTTTCATCAAATTAATCTTTTACAGCACGTTAAAAAATAAACAATTAAGAATTAATTAAAAATTACATTTTAAAGTTTTAAATAATCGCAAATAGAAAATAAAATAAGGATTAAGGTAATGATATAAAACGTTTTCTTTAATTTTTTATAATTGTATCTGAATAAAATCTAATAGCTTTTAAAATCATAAATATCTCTTAAAAAATAAATAACATGTAGTCATATAATGTTTTGAATAATGAAACCAGACTTATTTTAATTTAAGGACTTTATGTTTATAAAGTGAATAAAAAACTGGTCTAAAATAAGCCTGATTTCATTATTATTAAATATTATAAGATTACATTTCATTATCATTAAGAATTAATTAAAAATTAAATTTTAAAGTTTTAAATAATCACAAATAGAAAATAAAATAATCATTAAATTAAAGATATAAAACGTTTTCTTTAATTTTTTATAATAGCATCTGAATGAAATTTAATAGCATTTAAAATCATAAATATCTGCGAAAAATAAATAACATGTAGTCATATAAAATTTAATAACAATGAAACCAAACTTATTTTAAGTCAGTTTTTAAAATGAATAACAAAAATGATCTAAAATAAGTGTTTCGTTTTTATTAAATATTATATGACTACATACAATTTATTTTTTAATTTTTTTAATTTATATTTATGATTTTAAACGCTATTAAATTTTATTCAGATGTTATTACAAATCTCTAATGAAATCCTTTTTTATTTTAAATAACAGTACACATAGAATACTCTAAATAAAAATTTATTAATTGTTTCAGAAGAATAGTTAATGTTTCCGACAAGAATTACATTGACCTCTTTGGATTTGTTCGATTGAAATTAATAAAAGTAAACAATAAAAGACTGTAAATATTTTAGTTTTTTTTATTAAAGCCCTGAAGATATAAGCAAATATTCTAATTAGAAAAAAAAATAAAATACTTTAGAATGGGAATACAAGAAGTAATTTGACCGTAGAATAACAGTATAGCTGAAGCAGTGGCAATTTTTTATTTATAGTAAATCATAGTTATTATACATTTCGCAACTATTCGCAACAACTTCTTTATTTGTCTAGTTAAGTTGCATGACTAGTTTTCTTTCATTTGGCCTATTTTCCTGTTTAGCTTCCCATTTTCGGACGTGGTTTTCACTTTTTTTAGCTTCTCAATCATTTGTTTCATTGAAGTTTCACTGTTATTGGGCATTAATAACTGATCATGTTCTGCACAACTAAGTACTAAAAGAGAAATTGCGAATTTATCTGCATTTTTTTATTGTTTTATTGATGCATTCTAAAAATATTTATTATTTAATTAGTTAATAAATTAAATGGATTATATATATATACTGTAATATATTATAATATAAATATATTTATTTAATTTATTTATATATTTAAATTAAGTATAAAAAAAGTATTAAACTGAAACTTATTTTAATAAATTTTAGAAGACACAAAAATATTGGTTACAATCAACGTGTATGTAATGTTTTTATGGAGAACAAGAAAATTTCATTATATTTGTATCAAAGATATTTATTTAATTTGTAAATGTAACATTTTTGCGACTTTACGCAAGGATATAACTCTATTTAATCTTAAAGTATAGTATATAAATGAAAAATACTGCACAATAAAATTGATTGAAAGCTACCCTACAACATTTTTTCCAAAACAGGTTTTTTTTATTTATTTATTTATTTTTGTCAAATTTTTTATACGAGAACAACAAATATATGTTTTTAAAAAATCCAAAATTCCTTTCATTGCCTAGAATTATTGTTATTAAAATGAAATCTTCATCCAACTTGTGGCCCATTGGTAACAGGTGTAGCTAGCATGCCGGAGGGCCTGGTTTGAATGTGTTGGTGTCGTCGATTTCATTCGTTGCTTTCAGAAATGAGGAGACTAGTGGTGATTGCGACGCCGTATGCAAACATCGTGCATCGAAAGTCAGGCTGCCTAATGGGAGTTTTCCCAGGTTTTCTTCCCCAAATGCAAAGTAATTACCACTGAAGCTTACTCCCAGAAGGCAATGCCCCATCTTCCTCACTTGTGGTGGCTGGGGCATGGATGTTTGTTAGTGGTTCGAATCCGCATTAAACAGTAGGTCCCGGTCTAATTAGCCTAAAGTGTGCACAAATTGACTGTAGAGCGACAAACCAAACCAATCATCACTCGTGGTGGTTTATTCGCTATATGCATAATTCGAATACGAGACCCGCCATTGTAGAACAATGTATATATATAGCAAACTATCGCTTAAAATTTGAAGAAAATGATTTAAAATCAAATGCAAAGCTATAATTCGATCCTAATCTTTGATGAAAATATTGGTAACTTAAAGGTGTTTCATTTTTATTGCTGTTCGATCAGAACTGTTATAAATACACAAAAGAGAATAGTCGTTAAAAAACCTCTCGCAGTTAAACTCTTTTCCTACAGGAAATGATTAAACTAAAATAATAAGTGTCTATACAGGATGTGCATTAACTATCTCACTTCGCGCACTTATTTTTGGACACTTTTTTTTTTTTTTTCGTTTAGGCAGAACTGTGCAATATCCGACGAAACAAATTTAGCTCAATGAGAAGAACTAGTTCATAATCGTAAAAGGAAACCAGAACACAAATTCTAGAATAACCAAAAATATAAATGCGAAACAGTCTTATGTCAGAATACTGCGCTCATTCTTCATATATATAACGGACACCGCAAACAATATAAAAATCGAAGGAGGACTGAATTAGTAACACGATCATTTTGCACAACAAAATAGGCTAAGTGTAAATTATCATGTGTTTTATAGAAATACAATCAAATTGCATAACAAAACCTATTAACATTCACAATACAAAAACTCTGAATTGTCTTATATGCACACTCCTCAAAAATGAAAAGAAAAAAATTGTTAAAATTCTAAATGCGCATAAACTGCAGGAACGAAACTGAAAATCATTAAACAAGCATAAATATTAAAAGGGTGATAGATTAAAAATTGCATCCGTAGATAAAAAGAATGCAAATATTTATTCAAAACAAACAATAACAGGGTGTGAAACCAGTTGTCCAGGAAATCAGTAAAACCTAATAGAAATACATATAAAAACTTCTTTTGGGTTTAGGATGTTATCAATTATAACATCCTAAGGTTAGTTTTATCAAGAAATACGTATCCTCAAGACATTATAAATCATGTTACTTTTGCTCATTAGATAACTGGAAAGTCAAAAACAAATCTAGAGACGTATCTCCTAGACATATATCTAGAGACGTATCTCCTAGACGTATATCTAGAGACATCTCTTTATACAAACGTTTTATGTACTTAAGTTCTAGATGATGTCTATAATAAAATAGATAAAATGTTGATCTTAATGGATTATATCCAGACCAGAAAAGCAGTACAACTGTACAACAATTATTCAGCGAGGGATCATTAAAATGGTTTCCGAAAATAATTTTACAAAATTGTTTGCAAATTTTAATTGTTTTTGTGTTTACTTTTACGAGTTTTACTATCCACAATGATTTGACAAGGGCTGCTGTGTTATTTCAGAGTATAGCGATAAATAGAGAAATTCAAGGATATATGAAAATCAACAAACTGACTAGGGTTTCTTGTATGCCTGTTTGTTTTACAATAAATATCATACTTGTAGAGCAATATCGTGTTAAGAAATTCAAGAGAGATAAATCATAGTGATGAAGTAATGAAATTAGTAGAAAAACGAATGAAGACTTTATCAGACTACTTGAAATTTCGTCTCAAAATCCCATGTTTAACATATATAAAATAATTCGCTATTCATGATTGTCTAAATCCAGCTTGATTTCTTTTCTCAACTTAAAACTGCGTGAGCGT
This sequence comes from Caerostris extrusa, assembly GCA_021605095.1. Lineage (NCBI taxonomy): Eukaryota > Metazoa > Arthropoda > Arachnida > Araneae > Araneidae > Caerostris > Caerostris extrusa. The sequence continues at coordinate 18,132 of BPLR01008621.1, read as the reverse complement.
CACCCACTATTTTTTAAAAATACTTTTTTTCATGACTATTCATGGTAGTCTAAAACAAGCTTGATTTCTTTTTCAACTAAAATATATTTCTATATTCAGGAAAGAAAAGTAGTACAACAGTATAACAATTATTATGTGGGAAGTGAAGAAGCAACAAATCATTTCCAAAAATAATTTTTCAAAATTGTTTGCAATTTGTTTATGTTTATTTTATGAGCCTTACTTTCCACAATGATTTGTCAAAGGGCAACTATTATTTATAGTATAGCAATAAATAGGGAAATTCAAAGAAATATGAAGATCAACGAACTGCCTAGGGTTTCTTGTTTGCCTGTTTGTTTTACAATAAATATCATAGTTGTGGAGCAATATTGTGTGAAGAAGCTCAAGAGAGATAAATCATAGTGATGAAATGATGAAATTGTTAGAAAAATGAATGAAGACTTTATCAGACCACTTGAAATTTCTTCACAAAATCCTACATGTTTATTATGCATAAAATAATTCCCTTTCATGATAGTCTAAAACAAGCCTGATTTCTTGTCTCAACTAAAAACTGTTTGAGTGTAGCCATTTTTATTTTTTTTTTTTTTTTAACATTTTTTTCTGAACAGCAATTGAATAAGCAAGAAATCTCATAGAGTTATTTTATTCACGTTTCTATCTGTGTCTTGAGTTTCGATCTAAGCGATATTTGCTTATATTTTTAACTGTTTAACTCGATTTTCGTTTTATTGTAAATTTCTACTATTTATTAAAAGTCCGATAAACTGAAACGTATATATGATAGCCAATATACTGAAACAATAACTCTATGCTGTATGCATTTAATTGATATGGATAAACTCTAATCTATACTGAATAGACAGGTTACAAACTTCGAGCATGTATGAGTAAGATTTGTTATTTTGTCAAACTGTTTTCGTTCCTTACCTGATTTCTGTTTTACTGTAAATTTCTGCTATTTATTAAGAAGTCAATAAACTGAAATAATGGATAAATTCTGAGGGAGATGTCTGAACGAATGTCTCGTATTGAATTATAATTGTTAACATATTCCTTCATTTCTGTACTTATAATAATATTCTTAACTATCATATTGACCTTGACAATCATTTCGAAAAATGCAAACACTTAAAAATTCTTTTCGTGCTTGCTTTTTTGTTATTTCCTTAATGAAAATGGAACTGCATTATTTTTTATTTACTGAACATATTGCTGTTTGATTAAATAAACCCATAAATTTTGCTATTTTACTCTAAATATTTAGTATACGATTTAAGAATTATTTCATTTTCCTACACCATAAAATATATGCTTTAAAAGTAGTGTTATATTAGTTAACATAGAATTTGGTCGAAGCATCATAAACATTTTTATGTTTTGTTAGCATTGTTCTTTTTAAGTATTTCTGAAAATTGTATTTAATTAAGGAAATGAGTAAATGAATATCATTGATTAATGTTTAATTGTGCAATACAATGTTTTATGCGATACACAAAAGTGCAGCAGTTACCCCTTAATGTATTTCCGACATGCATTACAACATATAGCCAACGGCATACATCACATATATTGCTTCAACAAAGTTTTTGACAAATTGGCTGGCTTATTGTCTATTATCTACAACAAAAAAAAAAAAAAATGCCTCCAAAGAACAGCGTTATACAAGTTAGCATTGAATTCGATCTATGTGTTATAATTCCCATTGACGTTGAGTTTGGTTTTTGTTTCAGAATCCGACCCGTAAATTGTCCCAGATACAGAAAAAAATATTCTGAAATGTTTCTAAATATGTATTTTACTAACTTATGTGCACATCAATCACGTGTTATTTGTATATAAGTGAATGGCAGCAGACATATAAACGTTTGAAATCAAGCAAGGGAAAGATGTCGAGCTGTAAGAAATAAATAGTTCATCCTACAAGAATAATTTTAAAATGTTCTAATGCTTCAGATTATTCTTTTCAAGAACATTCTTTAAAAAAACGACCCGATTAAATTTAGAGAAAATAGTTATGAAGAATATTCGTACTTTGTGTTCGCGTAGTTTCTCTAAAAGGCATTAATTAACATTTAAACATTTAATGACAGATATTCAGATCAATTCAAGCATTCATTTCAGAAGGTTGCAGAAGTCATAAAACGTCATTCTAGATTTTTTTTTTTTTAAAAATTTATCTTTTCTAACTAATAGTTTTTACCTATTGAAAGTCTTTAAGAATAGACGACACAAGATAAAAAACAAGAAAATATGAAACCACGTTTTTGTAATATATTATACTTGACTGATACTTATTTTCCGTCAGAAATATTAGAGACCAGATTCTAATAGGAAAATGAAGGAAAACTACTTTCTATTCATTTACGAATATTAATTTTACTCACCATAATTAAAATGAGTACATTACTATACATAAACGACTGTCTACTATACATTTTTTTTTTAGATTTCCGACTCGTACTGGTGCAGGTGGTTAATTTACATGATTTTTTTTAAGAAAATCTTTGGACTGAAAAAGCAAATTACTTAACCCTGATAAGGTTTGAGAGGTTATGATAGGTACAGAAGGATACAGATAAAACAAATATTTTTTCTACATTAAACTTTAAAATAATAATAATAATAATAAAATAATAAATAAATAAAGGAAATTCTATTTTAGAAAAATACGATAGTCAGAATTGATTCCTAATTAAAATAAGATTTATAACTATGTCATTTAAAAGATTGTAATACACTTAAATATGTAAATTTAGAAAGGAAATTAGTTCTAAACAAAAATTTGATAGATAAAATAGCTTAATTTTTTTGTTTGCGTAAAATATAATGCTTATTAAATTCTTTATATTCACATGGCTTGTTTTTCATTATCTTTAAACCGGAATTTTTACTTATACATTTTGTTTTTTTAATTTGCCTAAATTTTAAATTTACTTTTTTCTGTTTTTGTTATTTCTCATTAAAGAAAATATTGTACATCAAATTAACCAAGTTTTATTATTATGTTTTCCCTACAAACTGAAATTTATAAAGAAATAAATGTAGAATGAAGAAATATTTAGAAATTTTGAATGTTAAAGCCATTTAAATTGATCTTAATTCAGAAAACATTCTATGAAAAATTATGCATCAGTAAAATTAGTCCCTTTCCTAATTTTATTTTTAGTAACGCATCTAATTAATAATTGGTACCATCTTTAATAATTTCTGCAAAAAATTAATTCAAATATTACGTTAAAGGAGTTTCAATTCAATTTATTCAATTACGAGAGCATTTCATCAATTAAGGAACACGCAATAATTAATCATGTCATATATTTCAACAGCCTACTAAATGAAAATAATTATTTGACCAATGGCACGACGTTGTTTATACAAGTGCTAATTATATGTTAAAATAAGGCACCAAACTAATAATGCTTTCCGAAGAACAAGTGGAGTTTGAAAGGCCTGAAATAGATCTGTCTGCTCATGCTATTTCGGGATGTGTAAGTTATTTAAACAAAGTAGGTTGTTTAAAATATTTTCAGTACTAGTTTAGAAGTTGCCAAGATATTTAGTTGTGTATCTTCCTATAAATTACGCGAAAACAATGTTGGTCATTTCTAAGGTATGGTTTAGGATTAAAGCCAAAATTCTTGGAATTGTGTCCATGCCATGAATATTTTTTTTTTAAAGGGCCCTTTTTTTTTTTCTACACTTCCATATAAAGTCATTTTAAGATGAATAATATTGAAAATTATTTAGGAGATAAAATTTAATTTTATGATATCAGTCTAATTTTAAATTAATTGATATTTTTTTAAACCTTTCAAGTAAAATTTTTTGTACAGGTGAGGTATTATTCATTATTTTATGAAACCATTCTCAGTCTTCAATGATTAAAAATAAATTCATGAAAATGATTACTAATAATAAATTCATTAAAATTATTATGAAAAATAAATTCATTAAAATGGTTATTAAAAATAAATCCATTAAAATAATTATTAAAAATGGATTCATTAAAATGGTTACTAAAAATAAATTCATCAAAATGATTTTTAAAAATAAATTAATTGAAATGGTTATTAAAAATAAATTCATCGAAATAATTATTAAAAATAAATTCATTAAAATAATTCTTAAAAATAAATTCATTAAAATGATTACTAAAAATAAATTCATTAATCTAAAGGACAAATGAATTGGAACGAGATTTATAATTTCCCGTTTGCAATTAAAAATAATTGAAAAACAATTATGAATAACATATTGTTAATATATAATAGGATAGGATAACAGTGAATTTAAATTATTATACGAAACGTATATTTGTACTCAAAAGGAGGTTTTGAAACAAAATTTTGTCATAATACAAATTTTCAAAATTTTGAAAATCATCATAAATTTTGAATACATTTAAAATCAACATATTGACAATAAAAAAATTTTTGATATAAATAAGTTGCATTTAAATTATTTAAAAAAAGAAGCGATAACTAAAATAAATAAGAAAAAAAGCTTTTAGCTAAGAAAATAGAAGAAGAATTAAATAAAAGTTTGAAAGGAATTTATGATAATATAAAATAAAGAGTCAAATGAATTAAATGAATAAAATATCTAAAATGCAAATGTTAATTGTTTAGCTTAACAGAATAAAAATCAATAAATGTCTTAAATAAGACCGTGGACTGTTTATTGTGTAACATTCTACTCTAAATAATTTCTTGAAACAAAATTTTGAATTAAAATATTATCGTACGCGTAATTGTGAATTATGGCATTTGAGATCTGCATTTGCATATTAATAATTAAAAGAACAACAAATTAAACGAATAAGTGTAAGAATTGAAACAAAAATAGAATTTTCTAGAAATTTCTGTTATAAAGTTAATTTTAATGCATACGAGTTAATTTAATATTCTTCTCCTTTCCTTTCAATAAATACTCTAATATCCAAATCTTTTTAACTTTTATTACTGAAGTAACTTAATACTTCAGAAATTTCTTTATAATAAATATAAATTTTCCCCATATAATAGTTAAAAAAACTTAAAGGACAAGTTGTTGTAGCCTTCTTAAATAGGCAAATATATATAGATATTGAGAAAAGTATACACTGCTTCTTAGTTTCTCATAGTCTTTTACATAGTCTTTACATAGAGTCTTTATATGAAGTCATCTCTCAAGTCATTTACATAGAGTTTATTATTTAAAAGATGTTTAATGATATAATTTTTATAGATTATTATAATACTTTTTCAGGTCAAAATTACTATTTTTGAAATAACTATTTAAGCAGTTGATTTGGAAAAAAAAAATAGGAATATTTACTGCTCCTTTAACTCGTTGTATATACATTGAAAAGCAATATTTAAGTAATAATTAATTAATTAATTATCTAATAATTAATTTTAAATAAATAATTAAAGTAATAAATAATTAATTTAACTCAAAAGTAATAATTTTTCATTGGTTTGATTTGGTTTGTGGCTCTACGATCATTTTGGGCACACTTTAGGCTAATTAGACTGGGAATTACAGTTTAACGTCGATTCCGAACCACCAACAAACATCCATGCCACCGCCAGGATTCGAATATGAAGCTTGGAGTTCCAAAGGCAAGAGCGCTGACCAATTAATTTTTCATTATAATCATTGTCCGCGATACACATTATCAAAATGTTATTTATAAAATAATTATATTTAATCACTAATTTGAAGAAGAGCAAAATTCTTCATTTAATACAAAATAAATTCCAGAAAAAAGAAATATAAACATTTTCTTGTTTTATTTATTTCATATGTTCGATTTATTTAATTAAATGCCATCAAATTTAAGAACAGGAAAATAATAATTCTTAACATCGAATTTTCAGTTATTTGTGTCATGCCATATAGCGAAGTGGTAAGCCATATGATTTATTGCACAAGTAATGCATTAAAATCAGAACATTATTCTAGTTAAAAATATATAAAAGTCAAAAGCCATGACTCTTGTTAAAAGGACAGAAAACACATATTTTGCACAAAAACGTCATATGCTGATGCGTCTTTGAACATTTATTACGTAAATTGAGTGATGATTTACGCCTGAGCCTCAATTCTGGTTATTAAATCAACGACTGATACTCTGTTGTTCATTATTCAATCACGTAATGTCATTATTCACTGCTGGTATTGATTGGAAAATTAACTTGATTCTATGTATTTACACCTCTGCTTAACACCTGCTCAGCGTTTATGGTCATCATGCAATCACAACGTAATTGAAGTGAGAGATTTACAAGAACGGAAATTATGGGGAGGATACTTGATACGTTGACACAAAAGCACTTTTTGCTTATGGCAATCGTTTTTTTTTTATGGACGAGTGCTTCTTTATCCAATGCTCGTTAAGTGAGAAAGCGAAAAAGATTATGTTCATGCAAAATTGTTAGCTCAGTAAAGGAATAACATTTTTATTAGAGCAATCAAAAACGTCCAGCTACTATGAATGGTAATTTTTGTTAAGTAGTTCTTGTTATGAGTCTCATATCATACTAATTTACCCTTTTATATGAGTTCGTCCTTTGTTTAAGCAGATAACCAGCTGCTTTTCTTTCTCTTTTCCGTACTTCTGTGCAGTCGTGAGATTTTTTATTTTTTATTTTTTATTAGTATGCATGCTACCGAAAAGGGTAACGAATAATTTTCCTAGAAATAAGTCAGGCAATTACCGGTAGTTTTTTATTAGAAGCATTAGTAAATGGATTGAATAATATTTCTAATAGTTAAATTATATGGCTTAAACTTTTTCGTTATATACTGAAACTAATTTCTCGAAATTTGTATAGTAGAACCTCTGTAAGTCGAACTTCAAGGTAGACGCCAAATAATTCGAGTTGTAGAGTTTTCGACTTATGGAGGATTTCGACTTACGCTGATTTTGCAAGGAAATATTCGACTTGTAGAGGTTTAGATTCTTTCTGACTTATTTTGAGTTAGGTAAAATAAATAAAAATTCAAGTTACAGAGGTAATAAACATGTTTATTTGTAACTTAAAAGTTATATTATGTACTACAATAAAAAATCAAAATAATTCCGAAACAACCTTTAAATTAAAAATATTACGTATTAAAAAGTCAATTATTTATTTATTTATTTGCTTTTAGACAATTCGATCATTCTCTATCTATAGCTAGAGTTCAAATGAAATCAATAGCAATAATAAGAATTATATTATAAGAATATTTCATAGAATTGGTTTTTCTATTTACTGTATACTCATACATTGTTTTCTAAGAAACAATGACGTGCATTGTCGGCAAATCCTTAAAGTCGGTAACTTATTTTTCTTCGAGCTATAGAGGTAATTAGTTTCAAATGATCGAGTTGTAAAGGTTGTAAAATCAAACATTGCTAATGTTCGAGATACAGAGACACCAATTTTTTTTTTTTCGAGTTACAGAGGAAAATATATACCAAAATGGCTTGTGGGGATTGACTCATTATTTCGACATAAAGAGGGTTGAAATTTCGAGTAATGGAGGTTTTGGGGCTTGAAGGGAAGGAACAAAAAGTTTTTTTGAGTTGTGGTGGTTTTCGACTTATCGAGGTTCGACTTAAAGAGGTTCTACTGTACTTCGTTGCAGCCACGAATTTTGTTATATTTTAGCACGCAATATGCCAAACAGATATCAAATAACTTTTCGTTATCAATGGAATTCAATAAAAATATATTTACTATCCGAATCTTTATAAGAGTGAGACTGGAAATTAAATGCATTCTGTCAGCTATTCATCATCTTTTACTTCATACATTACAATGCCCTTATCAAACTAGCTCTTACTATTTAATAGAGTAGTTTAGTAGATGGGCAGAAGCAGTTTACTAACGTAACACGTACGTTTACTAAAAGCACGTACGTTTACTAAAGTAGTGATAACGTTGCTTATCAGTAAGTGAATAGAATATATTTATGATGACGGAAATATAGCGATTTGAATTCAACACTATTAGTAACTTAGAATTTTTTTACAAAAATACTACAAACGTGAGGATAATTACTTTAGTTTCAAAACAATTGACCATTTGTGCTTATTTTTTATTAAAGCAAAATGATATAATGAAACTTTGTAATAAGTACATCGAAATGTAAATAGAATGATCACTGAATTTATCACAGTTCTTTCAATTAGATATTTAAGGCATTAAGGTATATTGATAAAAATTATTATTTTTCACGGTAATTGCCATAAAATAAAAATAATTGCCACAAAAATTATCAGACAAGGAACAAATTTCCAAATATTTTTTGATAGCGTTGAATAACATCTTAAATTAATGTCATTGCAAAAGCAAATTTATTGAACAAGTCGAAAATCAATTTTGTGTGAATATTTATCATAACTTTTATGGCGACCGTGATCTACTAAATTAAACTTGAAATTATTCAATACTTACTATGTTTTTACCGATCACACCAAATGGCATTTATTGCACACTATTTTTGTGTTGTTTGCTTAAAAGTTTTTCTATTACATTACATCTTAAACTAGTTAAGTTAAGATCTATTTTTCCCCTGTCTATTGGTGAGCCTCTTGTCCCAATTATGTATGCTACAAACATCCCACCGATGAGAGATAAAGAGAGGACTTTTACGGATAACTGCCCAGCTTTTTTCGTTTTGTATGGGCGAAAATACGGAAAAACTCCTATCAGCAGCGAGGCGCTTATGTACACTGTCTAAATCACCATCGAATCTGTTCGTTTTTTAAAGCAGTGACTGCAACGACATCCCGTCAGAAGATTCGAACCTAGCGTTCATTACCACTGGACATTGAGTAAGGCTCACTCCCATTTGAAAATCGTATATTAAATCTCCGAATATATTTATTAATTCCTGTGATTTATTATTGTTAATAATGTTCGAAAAGAGTTTCATTTAGTTCATTGACTTTCAGTTTTATTCAAATTGTCTTTTATCACAAATTGACTATTTATAAATCTAAATGGAATTTTAGAAAAATATCATAACTACTTGAATCTTTATGAGAGTGAGACTGGAAATTAAACACATTGTTAGCTATTCAACATTTTTTATTTCATATATTACAATTTCCTTATCAATTTAGCTCTTGCTCTTTAATAGGGTAGTTTAATAAACATGTTTTTGCATCTGAAAGAATAAATTTAATATCATGTATTTAAATTTAATAGCACTCCTATTCTGTATTTCTAAACAATAGGTTATTTAGATAATCTAAATTTATTAATATTATATTAATTTCGCTTGCGTAATGCTTGACATTAATTAATTCTTTATTTCGATCCTCTTTAATTGATATATTTTAAGAGATTCTATTCTACATGAAATTAAAAATATTTAAATTTGAGAATAGCTGAAAATTTTTTATTTGTCTCTTTATTGTTACGCTTTTGTGCGTGTGTGTGTTCGCGATTTTCTTTGTCGCATTTGTCCAAATTGCTGCTAGAATAACTTTGTAAAGAGTTACCTCCGAAAATTGACACGAAAAGGCAATTTATAGTGTTACAATGAAACTCCTTTATCGATATCATCGAAGACAAATTTGCGATATTTTGGTCAATCAATCAGAAAATATGTTTCATGCTTTATAGCTTCACCAATATAGGTAATAATAATAATCAGAAATTTCAGAACTCGCTAGGGAGGCCAAGAGCTAGGTTTATTTAATTATTCAGAAATAAAACACTTTTCATATTGTCTTTCCTATTCATTTCTTCATCATAGGGTGGCTATCACTTTAAATTTTATACAAGGTGTTCGAAGGGGTTCTTTGAAGTTCTCGTATGCGCAATATGAACGAGTTAAATTTAATGACCAAATATCCCTAAAAATCCTTTGGAGCGTTGAATTAGGCTCTCAAATCTATTCCTGGGGATATTCATTACATATTATGGTGATACCACAAATTCCATTCGTGACTTTTTCTACATTACAGCTAAATTGCAATCCCAGTTCTCATTTTTATAAAATTAATTTGAAGATTTTCAAATGAACAAAAAAATATTTTATTTCGTAATGAAGTTCATTAATTCTTTTTCTCTTTATTTTTTTATCTGCTACGATGCTAATAGACAATCACTTTTCTTGATTAAAATCAAGTGCTTTTATGCATAATTTTCTTTTAACTTTGTTAAATATCTGTAGCTTTTTACGCTTCATTGTACATTTAAACCTATTAAAATATCTTTTTAGAAACTAGATGCTCAGGGCAGACAAAGCCTGCGGATACATAATCTAATTGCTTTTGCATAGAAGCAACGAACCATTAAATATTTTATTACTAGATGCATCTAATCCGGTTTCGTCTTTTTTATATAAATTTGCCAACATATTCTGGTGGTTCCAACGGTACAGCTAAGCCTCAATAAAATATTTACGAACAATAAACTAAAAATGCTAACTAAAGATTTCAAAATAAATGCGGGCATTTAAATCAAATCAAAATAAATGCGGGCATTCAAATAAAATTAAAATAAACGCTGGTATTTATTTATTTACTTATTATACCGTTTAAGTGCTGATTATATTAAAATTAATAGATTATGTCTGAAAATTATTCAAATGTTATAAAAATCCCGTTGATCTACGATTTTTTTATCAATGTTTAAATAAAATAAATAGTAAGAAATGTTTAAATATTATAAATGGTTAATCCCAAATGTTTCAACGAAAATTTAGTTATGAGCAAAAAGAGGAATTATATCCAGAAATATGATTAACAATATAGAATTCTTCTTCATGGGCGCAACAGCCCCATGGTGGACCAAGTCATTCTACCTACTGGTAGATTTCAAGACAGGAGATGTTTTATTTTTACGGGTATGGGTTGTCAGCCCTTCTACAATCAAATCAGACAGGGGCATATGGTTTAAAGTGGATTCCGAACCATTGCAAACATCCATGGCACCACAGAGACTCGAACCTGAAACCTGTGGCACTGTGCCAGAGGGCTAGTCAATCGACCCATCAGGGCCCAAAATAAATTATATATAGTTCTTGAATTATATCTGAAATAAAATTTTTTCTTATTATTATAACTTTTAAGAAATATTATATAAGACATTTTTATTATTTGACTGAAATCAGACGTTGCACTAGCATTAGTAACTATTAATTATATTATAATCATTATTCTAAAATGGAAAAAGCTCTTGCGTTAAGTAGTGACCCAGGAATCTGTTTACCTGTTAACAATATTACTTAATTCATGTGTGTCGTTTTCTTAAAGGAAACTAGCCCACATTTGTGTCGCAGGTCTGAAACCGGAGGAAGCCTCTAAATAACTGAGGACGATAAAGCTACTGTAGAAGTATTTGAAGAAGTATATATATATATATATATAATTTTAAGTTCTCTAAGACAATGTAGCATGTTTTCAATTATTTAGGCAGTTGTGTCTTTTAATTTAAATTACTGAAATTTTATTACAAAGAATAGCTGGCGAATTTAAAGTGATAATAAATAAAAATAAAAGAGTTAAATAAAAATAATAAAAAGTTGAATAAAAGTTTTGTCATCAATTCAAATTGTTCGAACTAAACTAAAATTTAAATCTAAAAAGAAGAGCAGCTATTCTCTCGCTAGAACTTTCTTTATTCTATTTTTAATCAAAAATTTTCATAATTAATCACTTAGTGTCAAGTACTTTTTTAAAAATTTGTAATTAAGTTATGTGAATTACGTATCAGAAGAATCTAAAACTACATCTATAAATAAATAAGACAAACCTTAGGAAAGACTCCACGATTTATTTAGTTATTACCAACAAAACTAAGCGAAATCTCTGTCTAAGGATTTTTCTGAATTATGCAGTGAGATTATGCCAATTACTCTACTTAACGATGCATTATTTAGGTCATGGCTTTTAAAGTTAAATATTCTTGACCTCTCGTGCAATTTGTTAGTCGTGTGTCTAGAGGAAGACCACGAATTTAAATATTTAAAGATTAATTGAGCTGATTTGGTTAAATTATAATTTTGTTATAGAAGTAAGGTTAAAAAAAGTGTTCATGTTTTTTTATTTTATTAATTTTAATAATTATTCATCGAAATTGCTGAATGTTCTTTTTAGTGAGCATAGAAAGAGATACTTTGATATCTTTAACTTATGAATTTAGGCATTTGAATATTTTGGAAATTTATTTTGTATTTGATATACGATAAGGTTATGTTACAGTTAAGTCAAAGACTTACTTTAATTTTTCATTTTTATGGTGTCATAAATTAAGTTTCTATTTGTGGCACCATAACGATGATGGAAATCTAAGTTAATATAATTTCTTATAAATTATTGTCACAAATTCAATTAATAACTACTTAACAGATTCTAAAGAGAATTCAAATGCAAATGCAAATAAAAAAATTATGTATTTCATTGAAACATCAAATTTCATTTTTCAAATTTGGAAAAAAATTGGACTGAGCGGCCTCAGGGATGGCACGTTGAGTTTCTGAACCAAGGGTACCTGGTTTGAAACCCGACCAGCGATGCCAAACCGAAAGCCTCCGCATCTATGCCGTGTATAGGCACATTTCATCTGTACACCGAAATGTCTTTCCGTTGGCCTCTCTAAGGGATGGAAGAGTGTAAATACCTATATGTCACTCTTAGGGATAATTTTCTAAATACTGCGGTATATCAATAATGGGTACAATGGAGCCAAATCCCTATGGTGCCCTGGATAACGCTGAATCTTTTAATACGGAATGGCCTCATGTCAAAGCTCTCAATCAATGTAGTAAAAATATCGTGATCCATATTTCTGAATAACTGGTCTTTGATTTGTTTTAATAAAACTTCAGTCAACCGTTTTTTGATAAAATGTCGGCTCTATTTTACAGTCAATAACTCTTTGGTATTAATTAAATTTTGAACAGAAAATTAATTTTGATCATGTCTTGATCGAATGGTTCACCTTGTGCCAATGCGTATTGATTATAACCCGTTCAAGGGATAGTAGTTATATGTTAATTCTTCAAAATCGGCAATATTGATTTTCAATTTCAATTATTCTTTTTCAAATTAGAGGTAAGAAAAATTTTTTTTTTTTTTTTTTAATAATTAGTTTTCACAATCGTAAATTCAAATAAATGTTATAAGTCAAGTCACAGCAATTTAATCAATAGCGTAGTTGCAAAGGAAATAATGAGGAAAATGGAAACATGAAATTATTTTTTTCAGTACCTTGTTTTTTATGACAATAGAAAGGAGAAAAATATGCTACATTGTCTTAAAATTATATATATATATATATTATATTGAGATATATATAAAATTATATATATATATATATATATATATATATTGATATTATATATATATAATATATATATATATATATATATATCAGAAAATGCAAATGCATATGAGAATAGAAAAAATTATAGATTTCATTGAGACATCAAATTTTATTTTCCAAATTTGGAAAAACTGGCTGGAACGACGTCCAGGGATGGCAAGTTGGGTTTTGAGTCAGCTGCCTGGTTCAAAGCTCGACCAGCGATGCCAAACCGAAAGTCTCAGTATCTAAGCCGGGTACAGGCACGATAAATCTGTACCCCGAAATGTGCTTCCGTTGGCCTCTCTCGAGGAAATGGAATAGAGTAAATAGAAACTATCATCGTTAAACAAGCCAAAAATTAGAAATTGTTTTGACTGTTTCTAAAAAATACTGTGAATAAATGAATGAAATTTTTGAAATTAATAATTTTTTTCAAGTTTTACTGTATCAAGATTTCTGTAATCACAGTATGATACTCTTTTCGTACAAAGCAGTTGGGATTCGTATAAATGTGTGATATCGATTTTCTAATGTTTTATCCCTGATGTTTCAAAAAATTGGGACAAAATTTGAACCCTTGAAGTAGTCGTCACTTTTGCATCAATGTGAATCGGGGATGCTACCAATAAGGCATATTCTTTTTATTAAATTAACGAAACATTTCTACAAAACTATAGTTTGCAAAATCGGTTAATCCTTTTTATGTATATGCGTATTTGCAAATATTTCTCAACCGTGACGACGTACAATATGGCAAAAAAGTTTTACTATCCTTAATAAAATACCAAAAAATGAAATTTTAATTTTTTTGGCTATAACGAAAAGAGCCAAATAATTAGAATTTCCTTTTTTGAAGTGGAATACGTCAGTGGAGAATTCGAATTTCAATAATTTAAGTGTTCATTTTAGTTCAACAGCGACAAAATTAAAAAATTATTTTAAAATTATATATATATACATAAAATCCAATTCGTACTTATGTTTTTAACCTCTATAGTACTATTTAAATTAAAAAAACAGCAGTTTAATGTATCTTTACGGCTGTTAGTTTAAAATACATCGTCAAAAAAACTACGGCTTTTTAGTAATATATTCATTAAGCTAATTGACTAACAAGTCATAAAGTTATCAAGACACAAGTCTAACAAGTTAGTCCTTTCATTACATAAAGAATCATTGATAACAAAAAAGTCATGAACTTAACGTCATTTTTATTGTGTAATTTTTTTTTTTCTACATAACCCAAGTTTAAAATATTGAGGAAAATAATTACCCTTTGCCAATTACATTTTTAAAAATGCATTTATTTAACTCGCCTTCTGGTGAAGTATGTTGCAAAATATACCCTGTTTCGTTACTCATACCAGTTGGTATGCACTGCAGACAAGTAATTCTACTTCTTACAAATAGCAAGAATAGTGCGCGAAGAAACAGTAAACAAGCATCAAAAGCAAAAGACATATAAGGTTACTCTGAGCAAGTGATACTTTGACACTGATTCAAAATAACTTATTAGCATTCGCTTGGGAATGGAGTATTGTTAAGATCTTTGTGTCATATGCAAAGATAAACTCATTAAACATTTGGGACATGGTAGAAAAAAGTGGGGAAAAAACCGAAAATTAGTTTACATCATTACAATAATGTTGCCTGTTGTATAAATGAAGCTATTTAAATATTTTGCTAAATTATGAATAGCTTGTTTTATTACTTTACTAGTTATGTTTAATATTCCAGTAATCTTATGAAAATTTTAAAATGGTTGGATTATTTTTAACGATGATAGTGTCTATTTGAAATGGTTAGATTATTTTTAACGATTATAAGTGTCTATTTTAAATGGTTAAGTTATTTTTAACGATGATAGTGTCTATTTTAAATTATTTAAATTTAATACAATGATTTAATGGTTAAATAAATAAGTCTGGAGATTTATAATATTTTTAAAGTAATCATTAATGTGATTACATATTTTAAATAAAATAATGTAAAAACGTATATTAAATGAATTGATTTGATCAACCTATAGAAATTCAATATGTAAAATTTATTGATTTGAAAAGACATCTTACATTTATAATGCATCCTCAGTATATTTTCAGATAAAAGGACACAAATGTATAGTGAGTAATTTGGTTTTAGTCAGTATATAAAAATTTAATCTACTGTCGTGTCAATGGGTCTCAATATATTTTTTTGTATAAAGGTAAAATTGTTTATAATTATTATATATTTCATGTGTTATATTTATAGCAATATATATATTGACACCCGTATTGACACGACACTACCCCCACGTACAACATATAAATTTCGTAACATATTGAAATTACTTGATAACAAAGTAAGCAATTATTAAAATATTTTGAAACAATACATGATTTAGTATAGAATGTATTACATTTGATGAGTCCCATTTTGTAAAATTAAAAGAAATTAATATCTACCTGAAAAAAATTCTTCAGACTTATCTGTAAAATCATTTTGAGGAATTCTGAAGAAATAAGACAGGAATTTATCCAAAGTAGTAAAAATAATTTATTTAATGTGTAATAAGTAAATAAACTGCCTCAATTTAATTCACCATTATGTAATTTGAATTCATATGAATAATTCACCATCAAGTAATTTGAGAGCCCTATAAAGCATTAATTTTTGCATTTAATTTTTGAATGCATATTATAAAAGACATTTTTTAAAAATAATTTTAGCTTCAAATTCGAAGATTTGTTAAAGCTCTCAAGATTAACATTAAACTCTGAAAAAATACTTTACTAAAATTTAAACATTGTTTATTTCCATTATTATGGTTAAAAATTAAATGTTGCACATCAGATATTAAAATGTTGTCCACCCTTCACATAAAATTTTATTTTATTTCAGTTTTTTTTTATTTATCATACCCTTATTCAAATTTGATTCAATTTTATTAATTTTTAACCTATGTATAGTTAATTTAATTTCTGGAAATATTAAAATATATAACTTGGTTTTCGGTGTTGTTAAATGCCATTAAATTCAATTATTTTTTGTTAAAATTCAATTTATTATTTTTAAAAAATAAAAGTTGCATAAATCGTTAAAAAATACATCAGAAAGATCAAGACAATTTTTTTTATTATTATTTATAGTTGTAGTTTAAATACTGCTCACATAAAACATTCAGTCACTTTTGGACATTTTTTAAAAAAATTATATTTTGAATAAGTTTAATATGTATATTATAAACGTTTTGATGATACATTTATTGCTTATTTTAAATATACAGACAATTTATGATATATAATTCAAAATTATTGTATACTTGATTCGTATAAACAACGTATTGTAAGAAATTAATTTATTTCTACATTCATAATCCTTCACAATTTGGAATTTTTTCTCATTAGACGAGAACTTGCTTATTTGGGTCAATGCACACTCAAATAATCAGGTTGTTGCATTTTCCTAATTTACAATAAAAAATTGTATATTAGGTAAACTTGATGCATATTTAGGTATATTTTTATGAATTAAAAAAATTAGTTTAATTTTAGTACATATATATTGTTCTTCTACCCCTTATGTAATTCAGCACGTTTTCAATTAAGTAAGTACATTACATATTCAGTAATATAGGAAACCAAATCAGAAAAAAAAAAGCAACTATATTCTAATGATAATGGAAAAGTCCCTATTCCTTATTGTAACCAATAAAAAAATTTAAAAAATCTTTTATCTTCAATAATCCGCTAACATAGATAAATTTGGAGTTCATTATTATTTTTATAAAATATTTAAAATTTTATTGATGTGATCTTTTTTAAATTAGAAAGAAATACATTTAAATTTCAACTATTAAGTTACAAGTATTAAGGTCTTATCACTTTTGCCTTATTTAATATTTGAATATAAATTTTTCAATTTTCAATATTTAATATGGGTTTATATAGGAATGGTACCATATATAATAAGTTGTTCGCTCATGCTAAAATAGAGTGTTCTAATTTGTTATGGCGTATGAACGTTATTAATTTAATATTTAATAAAATAAATTTTAGTTTCCAACATGGGATTATATATGAATGGTACCATAAATTATAAGTTGTTCTTGAATGCTAAAAGAGAATGTTCTAATTTGTTCTGAAATATGAACATAATTAATTTAAAATTTAAATAAATAAATTTTCAATTTTTAATATTTAATATGGGATTATATAGGAAGGGTACCATATATTATAAGTTGTTCTCGCATGCTAAAATAGAGTGTTCTAATTTGTTATGGCGTATGAACATTATTAATTTAATATTTAATAAAATAAATTTTAGTTTCCAATATGGGATTATATATGAATGGTACCATAAATTATAAGTTGTTCTTGAATGCTAAAAGAGAATGTTCTAATTTGTTCTGAAATATGAACATAATTAATTTAATATTTAAATAAATAAATTTTCAATTTTCAATATTTAATATGGGTTTATATAGGAATGGTACCATATATTATAAGTTGTTCTCGCATGCTAAAATAGAGTGCTCTAATTTGTTATGGCGTATGAAACATTATTAATTTAATATTTAATAAAATAAATTTTAGTTTCAACATGGGATTATATATGAATGGTACCATAAATTATAAGTTGTTCTTGAATGCTAAAAGAGAATGTTCTAATTTGTTCTGAAATATGAACATAATTAATTTAATATCTAAATAAATAAATTTTCAATTTTAATATTTAATATGGGATTATATAGGAATGGTACCATATATCATAAGTTGTTCTTGAATGCTAAAAGAGAATGTTCTAATTTGTTATGAAGTATTAACATCATTCCAATAGCAATACGTAA